>JAFMSR010003834.1:0-11887 GCA_022818135.1 Saxidomus purpurata | reverse complement strand
CTTGTAAGAAAAACAATATATCTACATAAATTCAAAACAGTACAAGGTACAGGGTCATAGCCGAAATACAAACAGAATCTAAGGTAAGTCTTTAAATGTGTACGATAAGTTGCTTTTGTTGATTCTGAAAATACCGCTCCCCTGAATTTCTGTACATCTTTGTCCAAATATCTCTCCTAAGTGGTATATTTCAAAGAATTACTGAAAGTGTTTGTCGTGTTCTTAAACGCAGAGGTCATAATTGTGTTCTTGTTTATCTAGATGATTTTATCGTAATAGCAGACTTGTGTTGCAGCATTTAAATGTTTATTGGAACTACTGCAAAATCTACGTTTCTCTATAAACTGGAATGCACCAAAGCATAACTTAGAATCATACATATATGTATAATGTTTGCAACCTGTAAATTTCCACTTTAAACCTGTGGCACAAAAGATCTCTTGTGAAATAGGCACATACCGATATGCTGAGGAAATCAACTTACATGGTTATCACAATCAACTTCAATAATTTCTGAATTTTTATCCATGGTATGAAACCCTTCACTTATTCCCTTTAGAATAAAATCACGATCTTCATCATCGTCTAAAACCAATTCCCAGTTGGCTAAGCTCCTAGTAAGTGGACTGGTCACTCTTGGTTGCTATTGAGTATTCGATCCAATGACACTATGAAGATATTCCGGGTGATTCCGACGACATCCGTCAGTAGCACAAACATGACTGAACTTAAAGAATTTGGAGGTAACTTCCGGTTCTCATACGATTACCCCGGCCCAGATAAACTACGTGGATTTGTGCGGAGATAGAAATTGGCATGGTGAATATCTGCAGTTCCCCAACGAAAACGTTCATTAAATTGTTTCTCACTGTATTGGTGGTCATACAACATAACAGATTGTGCAGTGTATATCCGAAAATACTCTCCAATCTCTTCAATGTATTTAATATAGTCAGAAATATAACGTGGGGTAGACAAGTCACCTCGTTCAATCATTGCAGCCATATTGCGCATATTTGCACTAATCCACTGGGGAACAGTAACGTTTTCTGGTTATATATATATAGTCTTTGATTTCATGAATAGCGACTCACTATCAGAAGCAACTGCTTCACGTGAATCATCCTCATTTGGAACAATTCTGTTGCTAGACAAAAAGTCTTCAATGTATAACGGTTTCGATTTACCTGTAGTTTTTTCGTCCTGCGCCTAATTCTGGGATTGAGTTGGAGATGAAACCGATTTACTGTCAGTCAAAATATCCTTGACATCAAAAGTGTTCGACCTCTCAATGTTTTCTAATTGATATTCCTTGATATTATACAAAAACATGGAGAAATGTATATAGAACAAGATGCAACTACAAATTACCTGTAAATATATATGCAACAATATATATTTATTGAAATAAAGATAGCTGTGTTGGTTCATCGATATGTACAATATCAATTGAATATAGAGTCTAATTGATAATACGCAAATCGATTGGTCAACGCAGTCAGGTAATTTAAATAACAAAGGAAAAAGATATGATGTGTACAGATTAGGTGAGAGAAGGAAAGTGTTTACCGAAAACGGCATCCTAACTACAAACTACCGTCTACGGCTGTCTACTACTGTTCTACTACGTCGGCAAATATGATGCTTATATATTGTTTGATGGAGACAAAACAACAAGACTCACTTTACTCGCTTCACAATTTATTATTTATTACATTGTATTAAACACCATTGCATGAGTAAACGTATAAAAAGTTAACCCGTAACACATTTCCCTCCTCTGAAAAAAATGCTGTCCTCGACATTGACTAATGTCTGCACCAGTACCTAAAAATGCACAAAGAGACACAAAAAATGCAATATACACACACGACAAACATATGTAGTAAAGTGAAATGTACCGGAAGCGTGTCTGCAACACAGTGTTTTACATAGAAGTGCATTATGTAGTTCTTCTGAAATAAAATCGAGAAAGAAATTAATCACAAAATTTGCAATGTCAAATTGCTTTGTGCTCCGTCACTTCAATACGGTAACAGCCTTTGGTTTTCACAAAATTAGAAAAAAAACACATGTAAAAATAAAACATCAGTCAGCACCTTCAATAGGGAAAATGACAAGGTTTCATGCTAACTTTTGTTCTACAACTAATGCCATAAACATAGCAAGTCAATATACATATAAACATGTACAAGCATATAACACCCTTAATGTTGAATCGTCTGTCTAAAATAAGGAGTTTCCCATCTGAAAATAAATCTGAAATGACAGACTTATATTAGTCATTGCTTGCCTACTACAAAATCACCTGAGGTCATCCAACCTGGTTGTGTCCGCTGGCGTGTTGCTCCACGTGGAAGTAAGCCTGGTTCGACTTTATTGCGCCTAAGAACAGGCCTGTAACTTTCTACACTTGAAGTAGAAGAACCTGAATCTGAAAAAGAGGAGGCATAGTCAGTGGTTGTATTAAGATTGTCTTCCGAGGTGTCAGAAGTGTCTCCGTCAATAATACCTAAGTCTGGAACTGGGAGACTTTGAAATGGCAATAGCATGTTTCTGTGTAAAACACGTAATCTGCCGACATGGTCTTCTCTCTGGACAGTGAAAACAGGCATTTTCGGATAAGATTGTCCATGTATGATGTAGGACTGTTCCTCCCAGACGTTTGCAAGATTTTGCTTACCCTTTAGGCCAACATTTCTTACAAGGACCCTATCGCCAGGAAGTAGTTTACACTCCCTCACCTTTCTGTCATAATACTTCTTGCCCCTTTGACCGCTTTTCAGCGCATTCTCATTGGCTGTTTTGTATGCTGAAGCAAGCTGACTCTCAAGCTTTCGCATGTATTCAGACGGTGATGTGCCACTTACACGTTGTCTATTCAGCCCAAGAAATGCGTCAATGGCTAGTCTCGGAGCTCGGCCAAACATTAGATTATATGGAGAGTAACCAGTGCTCTCATGGCGTGTAGCATTGTAGGCGTGGACAAGTGGAGGAATGGCAGACTTCCAGTCCTTCTTTTGTTCGTCCTGTAGGGTACCAAGCAATTGAAGAAGACTTTTATAAAATCTTTCCACTTGTCCGTTGCCCTGTGGATGGTAGGGGGTTGTCCTTGACCTTCTGATACCGGCAATCTTGCATAACTTCTTAATAACTTTGGATAGGAAGTTCTGGCCCTGGTCACTATGTAGTTTCTCCGGAAACCCACAGTGAACAAAAAATTGTCGAACAGAACTCTTGAAGTGGTCCTAGCCGTTTGGGATGGCCTGAGCATAGCGAGTGAAGTGGTTCATTATGACAAGCACATTTTCGAAGCCATCCTTATACACTTCAAGTGACAGGTAGTCGATGGACACCAATTGCGTCGGTGCAGAAGTGATGATGTTTACTAATCCCGTCGCAACCGTAGGTGGTGTTTTTCGGCGGATGCACCTGTCACACTGGCTCACGAACTTCGCAACATCAGCATCCATCCTTGGCCAGTAGAACCTTCCTTGAATAGGCTGATAGTTTTGTCCCTTCCATGATGACCCATATCGTCATGTAGAGCCTTGAATATCGTGAGCCTGGCAGAATCAGGAATACTGTTATTGTCGAATAGCTCCCGGTCGTGTATTAGCGCAGTTTTGAGCCGGACACCAAATTGCGATTACGAATACAGGAATTGTTATTATTTCACCTGGCGCCAAATTCAACCGCTCTAGCGACAGTGTGTACTAAAAAAATTACGAAAAGATGGAGAGAGTCGAATGCTATGTTTCTTGGTACATGTTGTTCGACAGTAATCAGACAAATGTAAAATTGAACGAAATACAGCATACAAAGCATGCAAAATATACTTCAATAAAAGGACCACAATGGAAATAAGAGCTTGCTCTTTAATTATTGAGTTATCCTTGGTATTGGTACTGAAAAAATACATACTTTCATTCAATTTTGTGCAGTAGCGCAAAAGATGTCCCCTTACAAGAGTATGGATACCTATTATTATTGGTCAGCTAGGAGCAGGGAGTAAGGGAGTATCAGAAGTCATTTAGCAACTAATGCAGATGTGTGGAATTAACTTTTTAATGCAACTTAACACTGCTTGAAGAAAATGTGTAGAGATAGCTCATATAATGCACTGATTGGTCTTCTAATTGCATCGGATTTTGCAATTCATTAATTTAAAACATGTTACGTCGTTAGGTGTGTTTAAAAATATCCCTCAAACTTATATCCCTTTTTACGACGAAATTAATCCTTCTCTCAGTCTTACCTTGGAATAAGTAAGTTTAATTTAGTTTAATCATATTTATTCCATATATACATAAATGCATGTACACAAAAACAGACATATGACACAACAAAACAAAAGCAAGTGGGTCGGGCCACAAGTTCTAGCAACATTAATGGACGGCCCTTCCCAATAGAAAAGATTAGTAGATTGTACTTTTAGTTCTGTCCGAAAGGTGCATTCCTACAAGTTAAGTTACAATACGTCCACATGATATCCCTTTGTATGATTCCGTTATTCGTAGAACTTTTAGAAAAAGAGATCGACTTAAGAAAAAAGCTCTCAATACAAATTCAGTTACTGGTTGGCACTTGTATTAACAACTTCGTAGCAAAGTTAACAACCTTAAGAAACATGCAAATGAGCAATTTTCAGTAATTAAGAATTCACATGGGAAGAATGAGGAATAAGCAATCCAAAACCCTACTGGAAAACTGGAAAATTGCTAATTAAAAATAACAACTATAACACTTTTAAATGCATTCCTACGCTAATAGTTAACAAAAACGGTATTGACAAATATTATATTCCGGATGAAGAAAATTCTAATTGTCTAAATGAGTATTTTACTTCCATTAAACAGTCGATGCAACGGCAACTCAATTACCAAATTGTATTCGTAAAACTGAAAATAGTTCGTCTTCATTTACCATTCACCCTCAAACATTTAAAGACCTTAGAACCAGAATTGAATAAGTAGACGTAAAAGTATGATTTTTTGGTCCAGGTACAGATCAATGTCTATATTTTCGAAAAATAAAATCCTTTTTTCCTATTTAGGTTAAACATTCACGTAAAACGCGCCACGTGGTGGCACCCGTTTTTCTAACGAAAATTAATCGTTTTCTATCATAATTTCAATAATACTTTGGCGATTTCACTTTTTGCAGGTGTACATTATTTTGACAACAGTCTTTATTCAGTAGGAGCAATTTTAATGTGTTTGTTTGATTACAAAATCATTATTTATGCAAAAATACATAGTCCGAAGCCCAAAAAATTTTGATTTTTTACGTCAAAATTCACGGATTTTGCCGTATAGCGCGTTAATCGCGCGTTCAAAGTTTTTTATTTTTTTATTTTATGTGCATCAGGTTTTGCTGTTTTAAATGATCAAATAAAAAATTATTTTAAATGTTGCCATGCTTACAACAACGGAACAAGCAACGGATAAAAGAAAAGAAACGCGACTTGTTCCACTACCTGCTTCTTACCATTTTTTTTTTATTTTCGAAGTGTCTGTCTTGAAGGAATACAAAGTATGATATTTTCCGATTGAATTGTTGTAAACTTGTAATACATGTAGACATGTTTCATCGCCAGGAATAGGTAAATGAAATTATTCATGTAATCAGATTTCTGATTCTATAAATTCCGTTTATGATAATCGAATAAAAACGATAATCCCAAAATTATATAGAGGACAATTGTTGGTTTCGGTGTAAGATCACATTATAATTTCACCGAGTGGGCACCAAAAGCAATATTTTCACCAGTGGCGCAGCCACGAAAGAAAATAACTATCTTTGGTGTTCACGAGTGAAATTATCGTGATATGACATCGATACCAACAATGTTTCTGTTTATTTTATGTCTTAAACTCTACTTTTGTTGAGTTTATTTCAATAAAATGTCGAAAATCGCGAGAAACGTCATCAGAAAGCATCGCAATCATGACGTTATTTTATCGACGTCATCGGCATATGGTTTTCGGTATTCATTGCGCTCTGTATACTTTTTGACATTAATCTGGATAACAGATTTTGATAATTTTCACTGCGTGGACAGTGAGTTTATCGGGATATAATCCACCGTTATATTTCGATAAACCGTCGAAAACCATAAAATAAAACAGAAACACGCATGCGCTTCACTGACGTCATACATATCAGTGCTACAGCATTGCTTCTATTACCTTATCTACATAACGCTTTGTTGCATCTACTGAAGTTTAAAGGTCGTTTTGTTTATTTTAGTAATACAGAAGACGTATTTTCATAGTAAATAATGTAAACAAATATCCAAAAGTATTTTTTGTCTAGAAAAAGTACTACTAATGGAATTTCTACTGCATATAATGAAGTATCTACCGCATATAAGCAAACAAGTCATAATAAGACGGTCATGGCGTTCCATACATAAAGGTCAGGATCAGTTTAATTTGTTCGGACAATAACTTAGAAGATAAACTGACTGTCACTTTTTAATTTTTTTTTTTCTAATTTGAAAACAAAAGCTGACAAACCATGGCGAATACACTACTAATTATCAGAGTAAATATACATTTAATTTAAAACAACAGCTGTTCAAGTTGGGATGTTCAATCCAAACTGTACTGACTTCTTAATAATATGAAAATATGAAACCTTCGCATCTCATGCCGGAAGCGTGAAAAAAAAAACAAAAAAGAAAACGTTGTTCAAATGCTCTGCTTGCCGCATTAAAGTTATTAGAATACTAGCAAATTAATACAACGACGAGGGAAAAATAAATAGCACATTTTAATTAAGATATGAAGCGATTTCCGTTAACCGTACTTGCATTGTGCTTGATTCTGAGTGTTTTCTTTATTTGGACTAACATGACTGATAATTCTATGATGGTTTATGTAAGTAGAGAAGATTTATAGAAATCGAAACTTAACATAGTTATTATAGTTTTACGAAACTTTTTGAATAGTTTTCGTATTTGTGCAACAGTTATGTATATGTAGAAATTGAAGCAGTTCTGATCATTGAAGTTCTGTTTTGAACCATCTTGTTGCTTATAGAAAACTATTTTAATAGATATAGTATGCATGTATAATTTGCCAACCAATCAAATTCACTCTTTGGCTAAAACTGACTGGAAATTGCAGTCAGGTAAATCTCTTCTTTTTTGGACTCAGAAAAATAACATTTTGTTAGGTATAGGCATAGTAGGAGACAAGCCGAGGTCTCATCCAAGAATACAAGCTAATATAAATGCTCTCATGGACGGACCTGTATAAAATTTCATTCAAATCAAACACCCCTTGTTGAAAACTGGATTTAGGCTACGGCTAATTTGTACGTTTTCTTGTGTCTTTGAAAATTGTTGTCAGAACTAAATCTTCTTTTGCATAAAACACTTATCACTTTATAACTAGCATAATCAATGAAACTGGCGTTTTTTTTCCATATCTAATCTATATAGAAACTTAAATAATCTTTCTTGAAATCCATTGTTCAGATTTTTATGTCGTATCTATGATTATTCCTTACATTTGCACATAAAAGAAAACTTACACCCCGCCGCTAGGAATGCGGTTGTTTTTTCCACATACATCCACTTGAACTCTTTCGTCAAGGGATGCAGATTCATTGTTACCAAACACGCAAAATCCGAATTCCATTCAGTCATTTTCATCAAACGACATATCTTCTAAACACCAGATGAAATTTGGTTAATCTTGGCATGGACTTACATTCGATTTGCATGTATGAGTTTGTCCAAGAATTATATTCTAGGCAAAACTCTGGTTGCCGTTCTTTGCCCAGATATTAGATATGGCTTAGAGTTCAGAAAAAAATCTACTATATGTTTCTCACTTGACAACCCACCACCATTGCCAAAGATTCCGAATTAAAAAAAAAAGAAGCGGGGTAGTTTTCCCATATAAGTATGAATAAACAAACCTTAAAAAATATTCTGTTCTGAAACCATCACCCACATTTTCAAGCAATTTCAGTGCATATTTTGACGAACGTTAATTGGTCATTAATTCAAATCTTTATAAACTGAACATTTTCATAATCTACGTTTGTTAACTGAATAGTGTACAGAATTTGAAGGCATTTCGCTGTTTAATTGAAAAGATATGTATGGTTTTTTGTCGCCCCATACTAGAAATACTGACATAAATAAGAGCACCCTAAACGGTTTGAAAGTATATATGTTTGTTCTAATGCCCCAGACAATATTGCAGGCAATGTAGAATTACAAAACATGTAATAAGCATAGGACGTAATGCTGGAAAATTACACATTTATGGTTAACTATAAGAACTGATGAAGACCGCTGATTAGTGTCTTCTTATAAATATTAGTTTCTTCTCTGTTGGTGATTTCACCCTAGCCTAAATACTTTGGCGTTGCAGTATGACCCCTTTCATTGATAGTTTATACTAATTTATTTATTGTCGATTGCGAAACAAGTTCTTACAACTTATATTAATCGCTCTCGAGACTCATTCCAGATGGAATCAACCTCGAAGAGAGAGAGGCAATGTGGAAATACACAATGTAGTGTCTTGCCTAAGGACACTACCGACATGGCGATGGTAGGGATCGAACCCGGGGCCCTTCGATCCTGAGGCGAACGCGCCACGGCGGTTCCACATTCATTGATCTGACATTTTATAACTGTCACACCTGAAAGTCGAAAAACTCTAAAATGTCAACCTGTAAAATCGGTTCGCCTTCAGGGACTAATTCTACCCAAGCCGGAAAACCGGTCTTCTCAAAGGAACGTCCTAATAAGGACTTTATATTGGTCTAAAGTATATAAAGTTATTCCCCCTTAATTTAGAAGCGCCATTTGCAAATAAATTTTACAGAGAGCTTGAGCGTATTTGGTGTTATTTTATTAGGGAAACGTATTCCATTGTTTTAAACCGATATCTTTTCGTTAGGTGATGGATGTTTTATTTAAAAAATGCCAGTACGTACATGACATTATATAATACCGCTACCAAAATGCTCGCTTTCCGATTGGTTAATCGATCCGTGTACATATTTGATCGATACGGCTCCATTTTAAGATTATTGAAAATACATATTCTTGTGAAATAGCGCAATAATTTTAAATTCGGTATTATATAATCGTTATACGGGTTTTTGCCGTGTACATCTGGACATGTACCCTGTTTGTATTGTATGTCACCCTCGCCTTGGCTCGCTCGGGCGACATACAATACAAAAAGGGTACATATCCAGATGTACACGGCAAAAACCCGTATAACTAATACTGTAACGTGTTAATTGCTACTTTGCCATCGTCCAGCCATCACCACACTGTATCGGCAAAACGCAAGCGGCTCCAATTTAACGATGCTGCCCCGACTAGCGTAACGACAAGGCTCCAACTAAACATGGCCGATTTCATAAACAAAACGCACGTGAGTATAACAGAATCGATAACTCATGAAAGGCTTGACCGATTTAAATAATTTTCGGTACACAGCTGTAACATCATGAAATACAGGTCAAGTTCGACTTTGGGGTCAAAGGTCAAGGTCTCATTTACACAAGTTATTGTATAATAACTCAACTCTATGTCCTTGTGGCCATTCCTTTCTTATGGTTGCCATACTTCTGTGACAAAGCTGTATTGTGGGGGTATAATTCGTCACTCTTGTGCCAGTTCTAGTTTATAGTTATTCGCAAATTCTGATGAAATGAATACTCTTACAATATGTCCACACCTGTCCTGCATGATCGTAGCTTGTCGGCTTTTTCAGACATCCGTGCGTGTGAAAGTAATACAAGCTGAATGCTGAGGATTCAACGGTAAACAGTGCGAAAACAGACCAAAATACATGGATTTTGCCCTAATTAGCGAAGTTAAGGTGTTTAGGATAAAACAAATGCACTGGCATGTTACTTTTGGTCAAATCTCTTAAGATAATACTCGTAGTTTATTGATCTGGAATTTCTATTAATGTCGTAGCTGAAATCTGCAAACAAATCTGTATACATAGCCCAAATTACATTGATGTAGCTTCAAAAACAAAATAGTAAGTCAGAAGGCCAAGTAAAGTAAAAACATGACCTAGGTCAAGTGCTCAGGTGAAATTAAAATATTCTACACAAATAAGCAGTCCCTGTGATACAAATATTTTTTAGAAGAAACTTTTACAGACGCTGGTTTTGTGAGCGCCGTCTCTCTGCTGAGGGAGCATGCCATTATTGTTTGGTCATATTCAGCTGATTTGCACGTGAAGTAGCCAGCATCCGTGCAAGCCTGAAGGCACTGGTCCTCACTCAGATTTGGGATGTTTGTTTCGTCGTATCCATCCAGTGTGTAGTCCTTTTCAACCTGATAACTGTGCCCATAGTCATAACATGCTGAAATAAATCATGAAAAAGGAAGGCCATGAAGCAGTTTAGTAAAACATTCTTATCTTAGTTTTTTTTCATATTAAATGAAGTAGTTTCCATAGGGAGTTTCGTTCTTATATGCGGCAGTAATGACCAGTCATTGTGTAGTTTTAGTAACTGCATATTTATAAGGCTTGTGTCAGCGTGTTTTGAATACGAGAACGTTTGCCTGGAAAAGACCTAGGTGAAAAACTACTTTAAATTTAAATAAAAGCGTTACTAAAACTTGATCCTTGATTTGTTCCTACCTTATACGTGAAGTTTCCGGTCAGACATATTTTTCCGAAACGAGCTGGAGTTGATTGGACAGTTGAAAAGTGAAGTAATTTCTTATCAGTTAATGATCGTGTGCACTTATGTGCATTAAAAGGGTATGTGCATTGTAAAATGACTCTTCGCCCAGAGAGCCGTATTTGCAGCAACACAAAAATACATTTAACTCGAAATTAACCCAAAAAACGGGAGAGGCATAGCTTCCGATAAATTCATGTCATTATAACAACAATCTGGGATGGAGACCTTGGCTTATTATAACAGGACTTTCAATGCAACTAAATTTCAACCGAATTCCGCCCATCTTTAATGAGCAAAATTGCACGGAAAAGGAAACGGTCACACTGTCGTAGGTTCAAAAAGTTTTTTGTGTCACTTTTTGTATACGGTCAAACCTGTTAACAAAGACCACAATAGGGAAGCTATTAAGTGTGGTCTTCTTTTACAGATGATCTTTATATACAGGTGTTTCTACTATAGATAAATATTGCACTGTGAGCTCCATGTTGGTCTTTATTCATAGGGCAGTCTTTATTTGGAGCAGGTTTGACTTTACATGTAAAACGTGTCACAAAATGCCTTGGGTCATTCAGACAGACGGTCCTCTCCACTAAGAATCAAGCGGGCCGCCTTCAGAGTAACTAATAGTAGCATAATAGCAATATACTGTTCACCTTGATCAGATCTACCCGTAAAAGGGAGACATCTGTGACAAAATTCCTTCTTAAGACAGAAGTTTTTGGCGCAGCCGTTTAAGCTCGCTTTTAACCGAAAGTTTGGAAATCTTCAACCGCCAATGAAATGACGAGTAGAATGTATATAATATTTCTTGAAATGAGAAATTTACGCTATAAGGCACCTTCTGATTGGATAATACCGGGTGCATAGAATTACCGAAAACAACCGAAAAGGGACCGAAAATCAGTTTATGCAGACCGAAAACAACTTCTTTTTTTTTTTGCAAAAGATTATGTATTATTTATAATTTAAGTTTTAAATACATGAAGGAATTTGTAAATTGTGAATAATCAATCAGTACTAGCGATACAATATTATCTTTGGAAAATCAAGTTGTTTTCGGTCGGCAGTATTTGTTTTTCGGTCTTCTTTGGTCATTTTACTTGATTTGTAATTCGATATTTACAAATTTCTTCATTTATCCACGGACCTATATATTTACTAAAAAGTGGCACCGACTATCTTTTTTAAAGGTAGTTCT
>JAFMSR010003833.1:0-11874 GCA_022818135.1 Saxidomus purpurata | reverse complement strand
ATAACATCGGCAGTTGATAACATTAATGGCCATGCTTCTGGTTCAATAAACATAGATTCTTTAATTTATACATGTACAAAATTTCTATATTCTTGATGACAAATTAATTGCTCTCGACACTAGCTACTATAGGAATCGTTGTTACATATCCTGATAAATTGTAAAACGTATAGTAATATATTAAGGGTTGTTTATTATTTTACGATAAAATACAATACTTTATCCAAGGGCGATGTGCCAAAAAGGAAATACTTGCTAGACGTATGTAAACAAGCAGTCCAATTGCATTTCTTGTTTTCAAGTTACAATGATGTACTGCTACAAGTTGAATATAGACGTGTAAGAATTGTAATAATAAATATGTGCCAACATTGTATCGTTTATTCTAAAATGAATCACGGTTTTGTCTCTATATACAAAGAGTTGAAAAATTATGCTATATTGAACCATAAACAATGCAGGAACCGATATGCTGTAAACATGACGTCATATTGCACCGCATGACGTTAAATGAGTGTTCGCGTAGAAAATAACGCTTTACATTTATTCACCTCTTGTAATATGGTCATGTTAGAATCAAAATAGCATCCTTCTCAGCGTTGTAATCGTCTTATAAACAATTATCTGTCGTACTGATGCACGGTTAAAAAACACTCAGGTTTTCGGCCTTCGTGGCTAATTACTGCGTATTAGTGCTCCAAATCATTGTTTATTAAACGATGAACACCGCTGGAACGGATGTTATTTAATAAATGAAAAAGTTAGTCGTTCGAATGCACTAAATTAAATCACTCGTGCTATGTACTCATATTTTAAAATTACTAGGCATTTGAACTCCTGACTGTGTTTTATTCAACAACAAATACAGGGACACATTTATTACTTCTTAAATAAAATTTACTTTGAAGTATTCACACTTCCTTCGGCAAAGTCATTAAAGTCTATTTTTTAACGATTGAATGATATACTGACAGTTATTAGTTACTGTCTGTCATTGCAGTCACAGAAAAAGCACGCAGCTAAGAAATGACAGAAAAATTGCAGCTTTTCACTTACTTGAAATACCACAGTACGGGGTGTAACCATACCGGTATGTATCGAATCTCAAGCGAATTGCAATATACCGGTGTTATCGCGCACCCCTATTCATTACACATGTTACAGATGGACTCAACCCCGAAAAGAGATGTACATTGTCGCATGTAGAAGTATTTAGAATGTCTTGCCTAACTTGCCATAAGGATACTTCTTCCTTGATTTGGCATTGAAGTGATCAAACCCATGACTCTTATATTGATGCAAACGCGCAATTACTGCCCCATAGCAGCTCTACCATTTAGCTAAAACTAGAATTAAGGCAAAAGTATAACTTTTAACTTTGGATTTAATCTCAAGGCATTTAAACGAAGGCAGTGTTAAGATAGCCGGATACGGCTTCATAGACTTTTGGTCTAGGAAGACGGCACTGTATCTCATATGGAGTTACACAGGATCATTCTTGAATACATAATTTGGTTTTATAATTATGTGAATTTCACTAAAATCAGATAAATTGTATTTCTTGTAAGGCCACACCAGTACTTAAAATGCTACCATTGTTGTTAAAAAGCTTGCATCACTTATTATCTACAATAACTGGCTCACTTACGCAGTAAAATAAAAACATAAAGGGAGTTAATTCATAACCATACTGGAGTATGCTGATTATTTGTGCATCTTCTTTAAATATTGAACTTTCCCACTAAATACTGATAAATTTAAATCATTGACTGTTGAGAAATGGAGCTGACAAAAAATTCTCTGATGATTTACAGGCAAAAAAAACACTTAAGATCCATAAGTCTATGGAAAATAATCACTTTGGAAATTGCCGACATTCCGCATATCTCCTATTTGAACCTGCTGAGAAAAAGGGTGGAACCAACGGAGCTCTATCTATTCAATACAGTACATTGTATAACTCTGTGAAAAATAATCGATCAAGTGGAACACGCCAGTTGTTGCTGTGAAATAGGTCTGGAACAAATGAGGGACAAAAGAATGGATGAACACACCATAGACAAAGCGGCAACTATAACAATGCCCCACACCCCCACCTCCAGGTAGCATAATAAAATAAAACTATCACTGAAGGTGATGAATACCCCAAAACCCCCCATTCCTGAACGCCATACTGACACAATTGATGCTAGTAATTGGACTATGCACAACGACTGTAGGCATGTTACTTATCTCTTCTGTGTAGCATTATTTTGACCAGAGGGTTTGGAAAATCAGAGTGCTTAATATCTAATTATCTTAAACACCTGTGACCTGAACCTAGTGACCCAAAACATTGACCATGTACAACTAGGCATGGTATTTATTACTTTGTGAAATATGATAAGGGATTTTGAGATAGAGTGCACAATATTTTACTATCTAAAGCCCCTGTGAATGTGACCTTTGACCTAATTACCAGAAACATGGACCATACACATCAAGGCATGGTACCTATCATTTCTGTGAATATTAATTTAATTCTAACCAAGAGTTTTTCAGGTATTGTGTCCATAAGTCTACGGACGCACAGACGGTCAAACTGAATCCAGTAGCCCCATACACTTTGTGCAACTGGGGTATAAAACACTTCCACGGGCCGAGACATTGGTAAATTGTTTCAAAGGTGACTGTATAAAAATTAGCCACTACAATAAACAGTCCTGTCCTTTTAGCTTTTCCTATTTCTTATTTCTGTGTTTCATACACAAGAAGATTATGACTGAAAGCTGCAATGAAGATTCATTCTTCAAGAGATCTGAGTTCGAATTGAGTTGCTCATCTGAGCAAACAATGACATTGTGATTAATGTCACTGTAGTACTCTAGTTCTGTAGAAACCAATACTGTATGTACTGTAGTAATAAATAGTATTCTATATTACGAAAGCACTGCATTTCAGTATTGTCCAAATCAATTCAAAATCTCTAAAAGCATTAAAAAGTTACAACCTGAAAAAATTGAAAAAGTTTGCTTTCCAAGTGCGACCTTGATATTTGAGATTGCATTCACCATGCTGAGATTATAGTTATTACTAAGGTTATCTCGCGTGCTTAGTTCTTCAGCATCAGCTACTGTTCTAGAGTTTCAGTGACTTCTCTTATAAGAACAAGACCTTGATATTTGAGCTTGCATTCACCATGCTGAGATTATAATTATTACTAAGGTTATCTCGCGTGCTTAATTCTTCAGCATCAGCTACTGTTCTAGAGTTTCAGTGACTTCTCTTATAAGAACAAAAGCTGCAACTTGGGAATTTATCCAATAGGGATGTTTTCTGGCCAAATGATGTTTCTTGTGAGCTATCGATTTGCTGATTTTACTGTTGTTCTTTCCTTATCTTCAGAAAAGCAATGTACATGTACATGAATTCCAAATATGAGTAAACTCAGCAAAGTTCTTCTTTAATGTTAAGTGCATGTTGTCAATACATCAAGTGTCCCATTGTTTCACCTAAATTATCAATTCTTTTCATTTGACGCTTTTGGTTTCCTGTTTTGTTTATTCCATTGAAACTGAAAAATCTACTATCAAGCATATGATGTCAAGTCTCATCACCAAGGTAATATGATGAATTAAAAAAGTAATTCATCTTCTAAACTGATACAACCATCATGATCACCACAAAATACTGCAGTTAACAATTGCAATGACTGACTGTTTTCTGTTATTTTCATATGTTGGTCTATTGAACTTCCCTCATCACTGTACGTACATGACGCTTTTTTCTACAACAAATTAAAAGGAAAAATTATCAATTGCATTTGGTTTTAAATCTTACAATTAAGCAGTGATACACGTACTTAAAATTTATTGACTGAATAGTTAACAGTGCAGGTTATGATCAGACTGCATGGTTTTGATCTGCTTAAGAGGCAAAAGTGTAAGCAAATGGCTAAAAATTAAACTAGATGCCCACGTGCAACATGTCGACCCCGCCAGCTTTCAAAAGGACTAACTCCTTACCAAAAAGAGATTGGTCAAAATACACCTAAATAGTGGGTGTAACATGCATGTTGATCCCTCTTAAAGTAGTCTTGATTTTCATTACGGCCAGTAATAAAAATGTTACAATATAAGCTATCAATAGTTACAACAAAGGGTAGTAATTCTAAATATATTTAAGTAACTCAAAGCCATTTACAATTTCTGATCAAGGAAATAGTTTAATTGTTTACCCTGCAAAATTGTGTTCTTATGTTTAGGAATAGTTGAATTCTTCTACGAAATTATAAGAACAGTTCTTGAACATTAAATATATATAACCGCAACCATTCTAAATCTGATAGTCTTAAAAATGGCGGCCATTGTTGCAGCTGGGCCAGTGCGTCAAAGACGCCAAAGACGTATTTTTAGACATAGAGCCAGCCTTGCGGACCTACGTGACTGGGAAGTACTGTTCCACTTCAGGCTGTCACGAGAAGGGATCTTCATTTTGGAAAATGCTCTTAGGGACGATCTAATGATGGGAACAAATAGATCCCATCCAATTCCTATTTTGACTCAGGTATAATTGTATCTCAAGAAGTATCTATATTCTATTCTGTTATATAAAAGATACGCATTTCAATGTTATCATCGCGTACACGGTGCTGTACAGTAGGGTCACTGTGTATATTCTATTTTAAGATTCAAGGGGCGCTACTACTACTGTAAGCGCTGATGTTGTGGTGATTGACAATGTTACGAGCAATAACGTATCTTGTTCTTATCACCATGTAAATTAGGCAGAACTATAGGGGATTATTCAGTTCGTGTGTTCATGACTTCAGTCAGGCTGAATATCATCTGTTGGATATCTGTCAAAGACTTTAGTTGTACTCGCAATTCGTACCCAAAACACATCGTTCCTAAAAATAACCTGCCAGTTCAACAAAAGTCTGTGTGTCTTGCCTCATGACAAAATCACCGTAGCACTGGTGATCAAGCCTGGTACACTCTGACCCATAGGCGATCACGCTACCAATGTGCCACTGTAGCATGTATGACTGGAAACCAAAATCACTGGTTGGCAAATGCTTTAATCTGTTAATCTGTTAATCAGATAATCTTAGTCTAACCTGACTTCTGAATACTTAGATACCTTGTACCAAAATAATCAAGCCACTTCACTTTGTGGCAACGTAGTTGACTAACCACTGTACTGTTCAGGCCGTCTCATTATGTATCCGTGGTTATATCACTGAGACCCTTGTGCAATTTTCAAGGTCAGATATACATTGTATATAGTATTTACAGCAAGTTTGCTGTACTGTACATATTGCAACTTAGACATATTTGTTTATTCTAAGTGTACCCATTTTCCTTGTGTACCCTAACTACGGGTGATTATCTCTGTCTGAAATTGTACCTGAGGGTTGTATTCACCTCATCAGAGGTCTTTATACACTGTAAGTGTTACCAATAACTTTTGAAATTTTTTTAGGTCCTTATTGGTTTGCGATATTTGGCAAAGAGTGATTTACTGTCTGAAGTAGCAGATTTACATGGAGTTAGCAGGTGCATTGTAATGTTTTTAACCAGCATTCCATTTTTAATTTCCAATTCATTGATATTTAAGAATGAATTAGTAAGGTGTACCGGCAATAGAAGCCTGAACTGTCTGCATCACTGTTTTATAAACTGTAGTATAAAGGAAGAAACTTGATTGTCTTGAGCATTACTGCAGTGTAAAACTATTAAAAGCCAATAATTTTTATTGCCAGCAGCAGTAGAGAAAGGCACTACATTTCAATTTAGCAGAATGAGAAATTACTTCATTTCAAGGTTTCAAAAATTAAGGTAATGAACTGCACTACATTCAGATTGTGTTATTATTGTTTATTATATGATGGCTAGACACCAATGTTTTCAAGTGATTTTACAAACTACAGGCTATATCACATGGGTACATTCAAAATGCTCAAAATTTAACAGTCCATTTTACTTGATACTATAATTTATCATTTAAAATACATGTGTACATGTAACCGCATGAATGATTGGATTATTTTTTTAAAAACTGAATGATTCAAGTAAACTTCAAAATGTTGATCATTCTTATTGTTATGTTCTTATATTTCAGGTCAAGTGCATGCCACATCATTGATAGGTTTGTAGAGGCGGTTAATCACAGATTTGATAATATCAGGTGAGGTGATCATCTCTCTTTTGTTTCTTTTCATGTGTCAGGCATAGATGGGGTAATTGAATGTAATTAATTACAAGAAGTAAAATAATTGGAAGTAATGTGTAATTGAGATATTTTTCACTTACATGTAATTATTTGATTAATTACATTCCAAACAATACTGTAATTTCAATTGCATTACAAAAATGTGTCAGAACAATAACCAATAATATGTTTGTTTGATACTTGGCTTGATAGTGATCTAAGTCTTGCTTGTATAGCAATAAATACATTTTTTATATAATAGAAAAAAAAAGGTGGAAGATAATCAATAAAGGAATGGATAATTTCAATATTTTCCAATTATTGCTGATTTACATGGGTATTGAGTGAACAGCAGTCTTTTTATTTAACAATGAAGGGTCAATATGTAGATACTCAAAAATCCTGTAGCAATTCTACTTGCAATTATGTACCATTTGCATTGATTAATTAGATTTCAATGCAATTGACCCTATCTCTGGTGTCAAGGCTAAACGCATGATTCAAACCTATTTCTGTCATTTTGTACATACTAGCAGTTTACCTTAATTTCTATAGTACCTGCGAAGGATCCATAATTATCCACAAAAAATACTGCCAACTTTCTCACACAAAAATACATGACCAGTAGCATGGCTCAAGCCGTTGACCCTCAATCAATGAGCGGTTACAGTGATTTCAAGTCTGTGCCTCACACAACCCGACCACCGAAAACAGTGGTGTTATTTCTACAAAATGAAACTGTACCATATTTAAACAAGTATATTTCCTTATCTGCACATATTGGATGATGAGAGATAAAGATTTGCATTCAAAATTATACTGAGATTACATACATGTATAATAAAGAAATAAAAGATTGTTGTAGTCTTGTAGATATTACAGATGTAATATGTAATATGTAAAATGTTTTGAATCTTAAGTTCTAACTTTTGGTCACTTTCAGTTTCCCAGATGGTAGATAACTTATTAACGTGAAACAGGGTTTCTACAGGAAGTATCCCCAACACAGTAGGGGCTATTGATGGGACACTTATACCAATAATAGCTCCTGCAGAAAATGAGGAGGTCTATGTCTGTAGAAAGAATTTTCATGCTATAAATGTACAGCATGTGTATACCACAAAGCAAGGCAAGATATTTACTTATTCCTACAATAATTATCAACTTTCATTGGATTAAAAGTGATTGTATTACCATGCAAAGTATTTAAGCTTCATGACAAAACTAATTCCAGATGAAAGGCACCTTTTTCATAAATGGTAGTTGACCGGGCAATAAAATTATGTAGGTACAATGTAATTGAATGTAAAAAGTTTGTTTAATTGATAAAGTTTTACTTGACTAACAAATTAGTTTGATGTCCAATATCATTGTTTCTATTATGTAATTCTTGTTCAATGTAGATGGTACAAAACCAATTAAACATAAAATTAACATAAATGTTTTTCCTAATATGAAACAATGCTGTATATGAAGATTTCTAATACATTTTAATGTATCTGATGTTCTTGACAAAAGGTCCTTTAACAGCCAACTATATACTTTTAGATTTACAGACATTGTCTCCAAGTGGCCTGGTTCAACGCATGATGGTTCTGTTTTTGATAACTGTAGTCTTAAGGTAAAGTTCTTTATATTTATATGAATGATTGAAAGGTAGGAAAACCGGTCTTGGGATCACAGTTGATCATATTTTCCAAAAGCCTTGAGGGGTATTCAGGCAACTTTGGTCATGTGTAACATCATCTGGTCATATCCAGTTAGGGACTTTGTATTCCATGGCAATGCTCAATGCAGTTGTTTCATGACTGATAGTCAACACAAATGAAAATTATATCGAGTCATTATTAAAAACTTTATAATACCTAAATTCATTTATGCTTTTCATTGTAATACTTAAATATATTAGTGAAATAAACCAGTGAAAATATTGTGTAACAAATGCCGGAAACAAAAAAAAGACAAAAAAGTGATGTCATGAGTGTATGCTTTCTGGTGACGCTTCCCGAAACAATCTCGACATCAAATGTAATTATTTTCACACAGCCACAAGAAAAATATCACTTTTGGTGCCCACTGAGTGAAATTAAAACATGCCATTACACCAAAACCAACAATTATAATTATTATTCTCTTTATAGTTATTGTTTGTCTTAGAGCAAACTAATTTTGATCATGATCATATATGCATATTTGAAATAGTACTGTTTGGTGTTTTGCCGTATTTATCTTATTCATATGTTAAGTGGCCAAAGGCAAGTACTTGCCGATTTGCTGAATAAAAGCTGAAACTGTATTACTCAAATTTAGAAACATTACAAGGTAAATATTTCTTTAACAGGGGCACTTAGAGAGAACAAAGATGGGTCACCTCTTAGGTGACTCTGGTTACCCTCTGAAAAAGCACCTCCTAACCCCAGTGCTAAATCCAGATACTCTTAGCAAAAGGGCTTACAATCAGGCACACTCATCAGAAAGAATGGTGGTTGAAAGAGCGTTTAGACTTTTAACATCCAAATTTAGGTATGATGGTCGTCTTGATATTTTTTTCACTCAGTCTACGTTTGTTCCAGTCATCATTGAAATAGCTTTTCTCGTGAAATATGATGTTAATTGACTGTAGACCTGTTATCAACTAAAGTCTCTATGTGAGAAAAGTTGCATTCCTGAGATACTTCAAGAGCCTATATAACTTCCCGCCATAATACAAGGACTTGGTAGTTTGCCATCCTGTATTTGTTAGTTCTCTACCGGTCATATGGCTGTTTTGAATACTATAGGTTTGTGCAGTTCCGTCCAAATCCACAAGACTACCTGGCAAAACTCCCTTGTGAGGAAATACTGGCCTGTACCTATATTGATATAACTTCACACAGTTGTAACACCATTACTCATCATTGATTGAGGTGACAATTTTAGTTTGAAATTTGCTTTGCTATGTTAAAGAATGTGTAAGAAATAATACTGATAAATGTGTGACTAAATTTAATCATTGAATAAGACCCAATCAGGAGTTTGGAGACTATTCCCAACTTGATTCAACAGGTAACAGCATTACATCATCGTATCTTTTAAACATAAAAACTGATTGGACGTGTTTGTAAACATACGTATATTACATGGATTTATTAATGCGTGGCTGCTACATTGTCCTTGTGAACCAGTTTCCTACCATTTCTATTCATGCTTCAGATTCAGTAAATGACTTAAATTGTTTATGATTATTTGGAACATTTGATATAAATCTATAGTCTTAATATATATAATTGGCTTTCAGATGCTTGCATAAAACGGGTGGATAACTTTATAAGAAACTGTAAAATCATTGTGGCATGTGCAAGACTGCACAACTTCTGTTTAGAAAAAACATCCCTATGCCTGAGAATCTGCCAGTTGTTGTTGAAAGAGAGGAGGAAAGACTAGCTGCAAATCCAGATGTAACTGCAATTGCATACAGACAGCATATCATTGAACTTTTTTAAATAGAAACAGCGTTTATTTTATATTTTTCTATGGTTTATCGAAATATAAGGGTTTCTTGCATACCAGATCGGTGTATCCACAGTTTTCACCAGTGCTGGAAAATCTCATATTACATCACCGCATGTTATATGACTCGTGAATTACTTGTGGCCAACGTTATAAACATCATGACGTCACTTTCTAGAACACAGCATCTGAATAACGTTTGTTTTATATCAAAATGCATCATTTCGATAAGTTTGCATTTAAATATCTATTTCAAAATGCAAGATGGTATGTAAGAAACAGTTTCTATCATGAGCTATTTGGTTCAGATGAAATATCTATCACTTCGTAAACAAATGTTTATCATGATACGGAGTGTCATGCGCAAGAACCAGGTCCCTAGATCTAAGGTCAAGGTCACACTTGGAGGTTAAAGGTCAAATTCAAGAATGACTTTGTCCGGAGCATATCTTTTCCATGCATGGAGAGATTTTAGTTTAACTTGGCACAAATGTTCACCATCATGAGACGGAGTGTCATGCGTAAGAACCAGGTCCCTAGGTCTAAGGTCAAGGTCACACTTAGAGGTTAAAGTTCAAATTCAAGAATATCTTTGTCTGGAGCATTTCTTCTTCATGCATGGAGGGATTTTGATGTTACTTTGTACAAATGTTCACCACCATGGGCTACCCTTGTTTTTAGAATTACTTCCCTTTGTTGTTAAGTACTATAAATAGCTTATAAAATTGTAACTCTTTTATTACTAGCCGAAGAGAAAAATCAAGACTACTTCTATGTGATACAATATGCTTTTTTTTAATTACTTCCCTTTGTTGTTACTATAAATAGCTTATATTGTAACTTTTTTATTACTGGCCGTAGAGAAAAATCGAGACCACTTTTCTGTGGTACAACATGTTACATCCAATATTTAGGTGTATTTTGACCCATCTCTACTTGGTAAGGAGTTAGCCCTTTTGACATATGGCGGGCTCGACATGTTGCACGTGGGCATCTTGTTACATGTATTTTTCAATTCACTCATGTACTAAACTAATCGTTTCATTCTCACAAAGTATGAACAATGACATTATTTTATGTTGTTTTTATAAGATTTTTACTTTAAATTAATCTATATATTTTAAACCTGTCTTCTAAATCTTTCCAGAAATCAGATTTCTGATTCGATGACACGTCCCCATGTTTCCCCGTTATGAGGTCAATCTTCTCAGTGCACTCGTTCACCAGACAAACCATCTCATTCTCGGTCCAGTTCGATTTTCTTTTACTTGCCGCCATATTGTTTACACTGGAAACAGACGATTTTAACATTTGCGCGCGAAGTCACGTGACCCGGAAGTTTACGTTTTCGGACTGCTTCACTGTTTTTAAGGTCGTACGACGAAAATTGATCTTAGCTGCGATCGACGATTTACGACCGTCTTCATTAAACAGTCATGTCATAGTCGCAGAGAAAGTCTTAAGTTTCGGTCTTAGGATAAGACCGGTCTTACGGCCGACCTTGTTGGTAAAACGATCCCCTGTACTTGAACTGTTCTCATAGTTTCAACAGGGCAAGCTTTAATTATCAAACATTTTTTACTTATATCACTGATTTTTTATTTATGTCACTATTCTTAAACAATGACTTTTTGAGGGGAGCGGTGGTGTAAAACGGTACCTTCTCATATGACACCAGTACTGGCTTTTCCAGGAAGCGGACTCGAGAATGACTCGATAAGCTTCAAGCTTTCTTCACAATCGAGTTAAAATAAATTAGTATAAATTAATGACTTTTCTAGCTCAAGGCTGATTCTTCCTGCCAGGCAATCATTTTGAAGTAAAATCTTTTATTTTGTGTGATTTATAGTTAAAATTTTATTGTTAAATGTGTTAATATTATTTAACCCCCCTTAAGTGACAGATGTGATATCACAGGTATATAAACCTTGAGCAGCATTTTATAGATTCAAATCAAAATACTTACTCTGTGTTTACACTTTGTGTACTTAGTGAAATCCTAGACATTTCTAATTCTTTGAGACTCTTAAACATATCTGGACTTAAATTGTTTGAATGATTGAACTGCTATTTAAATAAAATGAAAGATTGTCATATTTTACATAGTGTCTAACTTGGAACTAATCAAAAAGGACTTTACCACTTGATAGTTGATATGTATTCAAAATTTCCCATAGAACAACACTTCTTCGG
>JAFMSR010003832.1:0-11883 GCA_022818135.1 Saxidomus purpurata | reverse complement strand
ATTTATAACATTGTACAATAAAATTTTATTAAATTAACACATCAAACAGAAATGAATGACCTGCAAAATGTACGAAACTAGTCAGATGTTGTCAGGTACTACTGTCTCGAACATATACAATCCAAAAAAACTGTCTTGAAC
Organism: Saxidomus purpurata; assembly: GCA_022818135.1. NCBI lineage: Eukaryota > Metazoa > Mollusca > Bivalvia > Venerida > Veneridae > Saxidomus > Saxidomus purpurata. Next base: position 11,742 of record JAFMSR010003832.1, on the reverse strand, counting down.
ACGTCTCGAGTTGCAAACAAATTCAACATGCTTTCAGAATGCATGATTATAGTTTACACTGACCACAAACTTCCGTTATACATAAACATATGTCACAGATGACATTTTATCACGATCCCAACGGGACAGACGCATAGGAAATGAATATTCGTTCCGCGGCCACCGTGTCGTTCAAACTGGAAGATTTTCTCTCAACAGTATTAGTTTCTGTATTTGAGAAAAAGAAAAAAATCATGGGTTACCGGGTACTTCAAAGTCCATCCTGGAAAACCGGCAAATTTTTGTTTCACATCGCAAATAATGCAAAACTAACAAAGCAGACGGAGATTTCCACATTCTCAACCTTCCCAATTTAGGAATGATGCGTATTTCAAAACATGTTTGTGTCCCATACTATGTCTCAGTCTTTCCTCAAGAACCCAAAATCGTGAATTATTTTGGTAAAAGTGGAAATCTTGCGTATCTTACAACTCACGATACTGCAACTTGTTGGCATGTAGTAAGTGATAGCAGATACAACAAATGTTGTTTCCGTTTTTTCTGGCTCGTCCCCATGGTGGGATTGTCTTCAAAATAGCAAAGAAACCCGAAGCTTTTAAATACATTGTACATGACTGTGCTGCCTGAATGTTACATACTTAGATTATGGATACAAGTAGCAGAGTTTATATCACGTTTATATAATTTTATCCTACTTTAATCACCAGGAAACAGTGACAGTTCTACCCCTATAATTAAAATCCCGTCACAATGATATCGCCGTGTCTTACCGTCCTACTTTAGATACCACGCTGCTATCCTATTATAGTTCCATTTTAGAGAATTCCTTCTTCCGATTCAAGAAGACCGCATTCACTTGATCCTGGATCAGTTGTTGAAGATACCACTCGACCTACTCACTCGGGTCCTTGACGTTCTTACTGTTATTATTCAGCCAAGAGGTAGTCGAGCACTCAATATTTTTCGCATAATCACAATTCAGCCATCGCACAGTTCTTTCAAAGAAGATGAACAGAGCGATGACTATAACGGAACAGCGTACAGTTCGGTCACACCATGGTAACTAAATCGGGGTCATTTGCCTGACTCACGACAGATGTTTGGTACATGAGTGAACAAACAGCTATGCTGCTTCAATAAGGGTTTCTGTATATCCAAAAACATACGAATAAATAGCACTTTACAACAGAGACTCGTGTAACTCTAGCATTATATCACTCCTACTTGTGTCCGTTCACAGCTCCTTTATCGTCTTATCTTATATAATAGCTCCTCCGTATATGCGGTGTGACAATACAAGAAATATAACTTTTACACCGAAAAGTCTGATTTGTTATCCCTTTAAAACAGTGCAGCCATATTAACTTACTTTTATTTAATGTACTTGTGAAGTTATAAATTTTCTTTCTTTTATTTCAATGGCAAACGGCAAATGGCATAGTACCTGCCTTGTCAAAGTTAAAAATGTGCAGGTCGGAGTTTAGAGCGAGCATAATAGAACCCCACAATATGAATATGGGAAACAACACAGAAGTAAAATCAAAACACAAAGCCTGCGGATTTGGTTATAATAGTTACAAGGTGTGGTGGGGTTACATCAAATCCCGTTATTCATAGAGGAGAAAACAAATAATTTACTCTTTTTATATTAGAAAATGGATGTTAAACAGACAACTTTCCTTTAACATATTTGTTTTCCTTTAGTGTTTGTTCTTGCAAGGCTGAACTGTATACTACTTGAAATATACGGAAAGGTAAAAGGTACGCACATATAATATTTTTCAGTTTTGAAGACGGAAGGGGTGGGGAATTAATGATCATTTTTCTTTAGCATTTGGACGAACAGGCCGATTAAATGCTGTACTGTTTGTAACCATAACATCATTTTGGTAGGAAACTCTATTTCTCCGTGCCGAATAATCAAGATAATTCGTATGATGAACATACGAGTTTTAAGTCATTCATTTACGATCACCTTACATGTATGAGTCATTTACCGTCGGAAATGAACGTTATACTGATTATAGCCGTAACGTTACTCAGTTTCCAATTCAGGCTGAGGTCTGGAAATAATAATAATAATAATAATAATAATAATAATAATTTCTTTATTTTACGAAGGTATTACACATTAAGTTATGTAACAAATTACATATTCTTATTTACAATGTGGCCATCGATAAAACTAAAAAGAAAATAAAGCAAATACAAAACTATCAAGTGGAATAAACACATAATTAAAAACACACATGTCAGAAACAGACATAAGAATTATGTACACCCGACAAACACTCCTTAATTTTAGATTTTAAATTCAATGGCAAGTACACAATAGTATCACAAATGTAACAGTAAGAAAAACATTTAAGTAACTGACATAAATGCTATAATACGAAGCACGATAAAACAGTCGATGAATACAATAAACAGTTTAAGCTTTGGTCTGTTCGTCTAATAGCATGTTTTTGTAGTTGTGTTTAAATGAATTAAGCGAAGGAAGATTTCTGATACTTGGTGGTATGGTTCTCCATATATTTGCGCTGCTGTATGTGAATGAATCTTTTAAATAAACTGATCTTGGTTTCGGTGGAACAATATCAAGACGTTCAGTTGAACGTAGATTATATCTGCTATTGGTTGAAAAAGTTATAAGATTTGAAATATAATTTGGAACTTGGCTATTTTTACACTTGTAAATAAGTAGCCCCATGTGATAAACACATCTATTTTCAAACGAAAGCCATTTTAATTCTCTGAACATATCACATGAGTTAGTTCGTAATGGTTTATTTAATATAATTCTAGCCGCTCTCTTTTGAATTTTCGTTATTTTATTAATATCCGATTTGCAATTTATTCCCTTTCCCCATACAGTACAACAATAGTCAAATAATGGCATAATATATGCGTTATAATACATTCGCTTCATGTCCTCAGACAAGAAGTATATAATATGTTTTAATAATGCTACTTTTGAGTTAAGTTTACTACATACTTTTGATATTTGATATTTCCATGAAAGTGTGTTATTAATACATATTCCTAGGAGTTTTTGAGTGATAACATTTTCTATCAGAGTTCGTCCTATTTTCAATTTTAACTCTCTTACTGTTTTGATTTTATGTTTTGAAGATAACACCATACATTTTGATTTTGTAGGGTGCAAAGACATATTATTCAGTATACACCATTCATTTATACTGTTTAGACTTTTTTGAAGATTATTTTCTATGTCAGATACATCATAACTTGATTTATAAAGTGTTGAGTCGTCTGCATAAAGATCAATATTAGCAGACTTGGCTGTCAGTGCTATATCATTGATATAAATAAGAAATAGAAGGGGGCCAAGTATGGATCCTTGCGGAACACCTGATTTTACAAATCTGGTTTTAGAGAATATATTGCTTACTTTAATTGTCTGTGTCCGGTTACTTAGATATGATTCAAATAGTTTTAATGACTTGTCTGAAAAGTGATATAATTTAAGCTTATATAATAATATTTCGTGGTCAACAAGATCAAATGCTTTTCTGAGGTCAAGAAAGACTGCACCAACATGTTTACCGGAATCAATATCACTCAACCAATTATCTATTAAATGTGTAAGTGCCGTTTGACAGGAATGCTGTTTTCTAAACCCAGACTGTGTTATATGTAAGACGTCTGTGTCTTTGAAATAATTGTGAATTTGATTAGCAATATGGCGCTCAAATACTTTAGAAATTGTGTTTAAAATTGATATAGGCCTGTAATTATGTGGATCAGATTTTTCACCTTGTTTGAAAATTGGAATAACGAAGGCTTGTTTAAGAGTATCTGGAAATATACCATGTTTGATGCTACAATTTACTATATGTGCAATCGCTGGTGTAATGAAATCACCGCTCTGCTTTAAGATCTTTGGCCCAATTCCATCTAGACCGGTTGATTTAGTAGTATCTAATTTATCTATAATCATCTTAACTTGGTATGGTGATATATATTCAATATCGAACTGTTTATAGAGTAGTTTTTCATGTAAATACATCTGTAATTGCGAAAAGTTACCTTTAATAAACTTCGTCTTTTCTATTATATTAGATATGCTTATAAAATGATCATTTAATGCATCCAGTATGTTAGCTTGTCCCTCAATGATCTGATTTTTACAGTTTAATGTCTGCATTAATCTGGCACGATAACGGACTGGTCTTGTAGCCACGTGTTACAACGCAAATAATATGCGTTTCCTTTTCCTTTCTGTGTAATAACGTCAAACATAACAAGACAAGCTAGTCTGCGGCCCGTTGTAATATTTCTACATGTATATACATTAAAGCATCATGAAAATGTTATCACTTTTTATCTGTAATTGTTTCTTTCAAATTTAAAGTATTTTGTTCACGCGGAATTTTACGACTTGTATACATGTTAAGTCATGCTTATACCAAAACCAGAATTGCTATAATCGCCCCGGCATATAGATTTTGGAAAGTGTATAGATTAGGCGCTATCTCAAAACACCCTCGCCGAAGCAAACTATCCAAAGTAATATAGTACTGCACAGCAGAGGGAGAACAATTCGTACTAGTAGACCTTACCATTTTAAAACAAAAAAAGATGTAATACGTTCAATATACATTTGTATATTAAGTAAATTCGTCAAATTTAGACCAAGAAAGAGGTCATACAATATGTAAATTCTGTTTAATATACATAAAGTCTTTTCACTACAGTTGAAAATTATAAAGTGGCTGACCTTCTCGGTTTTTTTTTTTGCATCTAAGACACACTTCAAATGGCTGTTGATTTGACAAAACATTTTAAAATTTAACTTCATCGTCAATCAAAAGTATTGACGACGGTCGAAAAATGTCATGTGCTGCACGTTAAGTGATTGCCACAAATTTAAGAAGGTAAACATGAAACATTTTCTCGGATAAAGTCTACTGTCGATATTCACAAAATCCGGCAATACTAAAAAGGAAACAAAGATGGACGCATTACATGAATAGACAAAGCATACGCTACATGGAAATTATTATTCCTGACAGACAGAAAAGCCAAGTTTTAGTCGTTTGCTTTACTACTGCCAGCTGTTGACAAGTTGCACATCTCAACTACACGGTAACTTAGGTCTGATATTAGGCCCTTTATTGTAAAAAAACGTATCTTCATTATAATGGATACTCTAATGCGTCGATATAACCTACTGTAACTCCGCAATTATTGCAATTCTACAGTGTCATCAAAGTGGACATGTTGCTAGACTTCAAACTTGAGCTACAAAAATGTGTATTGTTCGAATCAGGGCTGTAGAAAATGGAATGGTAACTATGATGTTTATCGCTGTTACCTTTTACTTTTGCCGGATCTCACAAGTGTTGTCATTAGATTAAATCAAGTAAACTCTTTAAAGCTGACCATCTAAAATGAGTGGTTATCTTTCTTATTGCTATTCCACGCTATTTCGAATGTAGCTTCCCGGAGAGCTGTGTGTGTATTTGAAGCATTCATTCACTGTAAATGGATACAGCTCAGTTGTTGAAAATGGAGGTCTATTATACGAAACAACACTTTACCTCTGATCCGAATACAGTTCCTCATCCACCTGGTGCAATATAGACATCAGATAATTCATTAATTATCAGATCTACAAGGTGGCATTTTTATTTATATCTTCATGCTGTTTCTCCGATTATAGTGCATTTTAAGTGTTTTGCTTATTTCAAAATTCAAGTGACTGCAGTCACTTGAATGTATGTAACAACTCGAACTCTAGGCAAACTGGTTCGAGTTTTGACTTTAGCTCTAAAGCATCTTGCCTACCGGACAAGTCTTTATATGAATTAACTTAATTTCAATATATTTTATGAGAAACTCACCAACAAATGTTTGAACTGTTTGTCGTTGCCATTCATATTGTGAGGGGAACCTTACCACAATGTCTTACGGTATTTCTTACTGCTTAACCCTAAAATCGCCGGCGAACGATATCATACCGAAGTATGGCATTCATATATATTTTCGTAAAACTTACTGTGTCAGAAACTCATCGAAGTATGTATATTAAACCTAAATGAAACTAAGAAATGTTTTCTTTTGCCAAACATGACGGTATTTTGCTGGAAAAAAATGCTATAACATTATACTCATAACCGAGGACGTTAATAATTTATTTTTAAGATGGTTAAAAAAGTGAAAATGACCCTAATATTAAATATCATAACGAACTTCCTAAACAGAATACAGGATCATTTAAATAATGGAAGAAAGGCGAAGTAATTTCTTTGAAAGTCTTCCGCAGTAAGTCATATTTAAAAGACGTGTTTCGTATTGCAAAACTACAAATGTGCTGCGTTATTCTCGTTACTCGCTCGTAATATATCAGTAGTTAATATTCACTGAAGTTTCGATTTACCGATATCCTGAAGTAAAATATTATAAGAGTGCATCATGTCCCCAATGTAGGGATGCGAACTCCCTAAACGATTGTCCATTACCATCAGTGTGTCAGTGAGAGGTAAACGTCCCCGAAGGTTGAGTTAGTGTGTCAGTGTCAGAAAAATGTCCCCGAAGTACGGTACTGTCCTCAGTTTGTCAGTGCAAGTAATTGACCCCAAAGGACGGTGGGGTCCTCAGTGTGTAAGTGTGAGAAAAAAGTCCCCGGAGTACGGTACTGTCCTCAGTTTGTCAGTGCAGGTAATTGACCCCAAAGGACGGTGGGGTCCTCAGTGTGTCAGTGTGAGAAAAATGTCCCCGCTGTTTCGTGAAATATCAAGCGATAAAGTTTACGATATATAGACAAAATAAATATCAAAATCTGTCAAATGAGACATGGTAGGTATCGTAACGAAGTTTGAAGGCTGTAGAATAAGTGGAAAGTGGTGTCCTCATTTGAAGGTGGAAATCACGTGTCCTCATTCTACACCATATACCAGTATGTGTGTGTGTGTGTGTGTGTGTGTGTGTGTGTGTGTGTGTGTGTGTGTGTGTGTGTGTGTGTGTGTGTGTGTGTGTGTGTGTGTGTGTGTGTGTGTGTGTGTGTGTGTGTGTGTTGGTGGTGTGCACTTCTGGGTGCTGTGGGGCTCGTTTTGGGGAGGCTGCGTTTTTGGTACGTGGCATTCCCTGTTTGATATTATTTTTGTTTTGATATCTCGGACAAGGTGCTAAATTGATATTGGCAGGGTTGGGATTGGCAGTGAGTGCAAACTCATGTGTGCCTGCCACTGTTCTAGCTATCCCCGGGAAAATTAATATCGTTCTAAAACAAGCAGCTGCTTTTCCTATATATAAACATTTAGAGAAAGGTATGTTTTTAATCTTAACTGACGAATGTAAAGAAGTGCATTATCATACAATACCATTTTATGTTTTGAAATTACAGATATGTTACCAGTGCAAAAGGGTTCGGTCTTGCCGTCGAAATAATTGAGGCTATTGTGACTTACAAATACTTAATAAATATTAAAACATCTTTACAGCAAACCCTTTGTTTATTAAATGATGAGCACCACTGCAACAGATATTATTCCATAAATATTACTTTTATATCTTGCTATTAAGCAGAAATTGGTGATACATGAACGTTCTTTTGCTGTTGTTTTAACTGTTTTCATTTATATTTTGTATTTTATTCCTGGAAGACATTAATGGAGAAAAACTGTACTTTTCAAACTGAAAAGTACAGTCTGACATGTCCTGAAAATATTTTAACTAATTGGACCATTTGCTTACTGAGCAAATCCTCAACCATGTGAGCTACCTATACTTGTTGTCTCATTTATCAACATTTTTTTCTACTAACATTACAATTAACAAGTAATATCTTTAAAAAAAAAGATGGTCGACGTAGGTGACGTAATAAACACATTTTGTGTTTCAGAAGGCTCCCGGGCAGTACACTGCTTATTCCGGTACCGAAACGCTAGCCAATAATCAATGACGCTAGATGTCCGGCCCCGGACAACACCTCGTTGAATACAAAAGTTGATCTTCGTACTGTCCAGAAACCTTGACATAACGTGTTCTGTTTTTTCTTTTTTTGCAACATGATTTATTATAAATAACTATAATATAAAAAAATATACACATTTTGTGTTTCAGAAGGCTCCCGGGCAGTACACTGCTTATTCCGGTACCGAAACGCTAGCCAATAATTTGCAGATTCTGATTGGTCACATTATAACGAAGTTGGTTAGCAACGCGTCCATACCAATGGAAGTTCAAATCAAAAGTATACGACTACGTCGAAAAACTGCTGTATAAACGTTATAAATAGTAGGTAGTCAACTCAGTTTCTTGTCATTTTACTTTTTCAGAATATCTGATGAGCCTATCTGTGTTGACCAACTTAAAAACAGATTACAAACATCAGACAAAGAGGTGAGTTTATTAAAAATGTTTTTGTATGATGTTTTTTAGCTTTGTTATATTTCTGAAACATAACGGTAACATGATGTTGATGAAAAAGAAGTTTGCATAGACAGCTTGTTTTGAAGCTAGTAAGATGAAACTGCATTGCTAAAGCACTATTGACGTAACATCTTTACTGATTGGTTGCGTCGTTTAAATTTGCGACTATTAAATATTTTTTATATAGTCGCAAAAATCGGACAGCATGTTAGTTATCGCATTTAAACATAGTGTGTGTAAGAAAAGGGTTAACTATTAGGTGATTTTGACATTTTCGACCGTATATATTTTTTAATGGTCAAAAACAGTTTTAACAGCTAACGAAGTAGCTGTAAAAAATATTTGCTACCATTAAAAATGGTATACACAGCGTAAATATCAAAATTCCAAAACATTTATGCCTCTAGTATACTATTGTTGTGATTTCTATTACTGTTTAATATTCAAGTGTTTAAATCATCAAATAAACACTTTGCATTGCAGCAAATGAAAAGCTTGACAACAGCAGGCAGACTGGTGGGGGTCCACCACCTAAGGTGTACCCAGCCGAGAAACTGTTGATCGAAAACTCTAGCAAAAGGGCGTCAGTCCAAGGTCTACAGATATGTCTGGACTCCGAAGGTAAATTTCTTGAGTTAACTTTTAAAAGTTTAATTTTTATGCCTCAAAGGTGGGCATATTGAAGTATACCGTCTGTCCAAGCTAATATATAGATACTTAAGTACAATACGTAACTGTAAATTTATTCATTCAGTGAATGAAGAGGAACGGCCTTGTAGAAATTAAAACCGCTCATGGCAGACGTTGCGGGTTCGAGTCCCACTGAGGTCACCAATGTACTTTCTCACATGACATCAGTACTGTTTTTTTCCAGGAAGCGGACTTTAGAGTGACTTGCTAAGCTACAAGATTTCTTCACACCAAGATAAATTAGTATAAACTATTAACTAATCTATTCATTCAGTCAGTTATGTGACTACAATTTTCTTATACGTGGCTAAATTTTAAAGTTTATCAGATCCTGTACATTTGCGCATTAGTCACTTCCTTGTCCGAACTGTAATTTTATAATGTTACAGTTTACCTTTCTTGTTACTGAATTAATCTTTATTAAAATTTTTAGTGTTTAATGACAAAAATATATAAATGCACTTAGGCAGTCATATTTATCTTCATATAGGCAGTATGAATGGACAAAAAGCCGAGTATCAATTATTGGAAAAAGACTCAATGACATGTGGAGCCATTCAATGTAAAGATAAAGGTACATTAAAGTTTTTTCAGCTATTGTTGACCAAATTAAATATCAATATGTTACAGCAGGTGAAAGTGTGTTCCAAAATAGATTGTACATACATGTGGAAAAGTAGCAATCCCTTAATCTGGTTAAAAGGGACATACCCTATAACTGAGGCCAATCTAAATAAGCTCCAAAAAAAAATAGAATCTTTGGAAATATTTTACTCTTATTATCGCATTTAAACACATTGTGCGTTAGAAAAGGGATAACTACATATTTAGTGAGTTTGATATACGACCATTTAAAAGCATATATACAGTCGCAAATATCAAAATTACAAAATAGTTATTCCGATATTGATTAATTGTGGTAAAAAGAGGAATATTTCGTCTTAGGTTCTTGTTTGAAATTATATTTATTTATCATTTTACATTCATTGAACACATAATCTATGTTTCGAGAATATAATATGCTAGATGTAGGAGTCACCAGTGCCCCTTTAAAAAAGGCTATCTGGTTTCCTGTAAGAGTAAATACTTGAGTATTATAAACATTATAATTCTGCAGTAATTAAAAAAAAAATATGTTTCTGCCTTATTATAAAATTACTTTTATATAATAACTGCAAGGCCTGTTTCGTCGGGCCCTTAAGGGTGTTTCTCTTGGTGCTCTGCCTTCTGCAAAGGCATTGAGTACATACGTTTTTTGGTTCTCAAGGTTTGCTTTTTATATATTCATACACGAGTATTTTTGTGTTTTACATACCATGCCTTTTGTTTCCATTGCGTGTGTTAGAGATTCACCTAGCAGGGATTACTTTTATTTACACTGTCCTGTGACTTTGGAACATGGTGGGGGTAAGAGTGAGGTTGGGTGCGCACCATAAACCGGTTTAAGCTCCCCAGTGGTGTTTTTGCCACTGACCGTTCCAAGGCGGTGCCCCACTGTGTTCCTTTAATTGTTCGTTTTGTCTTCGTGCTTTGTATGCTAGTGTGTGTTGGTAGTGTACGTGTGTGTGTGTACATGATTGTGTGTATGTGTGTGTTGTGTGTGTGTGTGTGTGTGTTGGTGGTATGCACTTCTGGGTGCTGTGGGGCTCGTTTTGGGTAGGCTGCGTTTTTGGTACGTGGCTTTCCCTGTTTGATATTATTTTTGTTTTTTTGTTCATAATAAAATTTGAGTAGGACCCCTGTGGTACATATACCACATTCCTGTTCAAGTGTCTTCAATTGACCCCTGCTGTGAAAAAAGCATGTTTGACTGGACCCCTATGGTGAATATCTCATATTTCTGTTCAATTGTTGTTAACTCTTTCAGACCAAAAAGTCACACTTGTGAAATGCATTTCACACTTACATATAAATGGCAATGTTGCCAAAATTAATGCAATTCACTTACTATTTGAATAATATTTTCACTAAAAAATACATAGAAAAGCTATCCAACTTCTGTGATTTTTTCAAACAGGAAATTTAATTTGTAACATTTAAGTATTTATATATTGTTATCTATCTTTTGCAAAACCTACTGTAATTTCAGATAATCAACAAGAGTACTGTGATGATGTTGAGGAGGAGGATGTATACATTTTAGGTAAGTTTTAAAATTAAAGCAAGCTGTAGTGTCTTAATTGCTCACATGCAGTATCTAATTGTTAATTGCTTAAGCAAAAGAATCATTTGGTATAACAACAAGGTAACAAGAGAAATAGCAAAAAATGCTATTAGTAGAGATCATGTATTTGTGGATGTCTTCACCCATAAAATCCATTAAAAATTGTGTTCCTAATTAAGGTAACTGAAAAATATACAAGACATCTATTTACCTTTCACTTCTTCACAGTAACCTGTGATTAATATTCCTTGCAATCTCTGAAAATTTCGATACTCAGTACTACTGTTTGAATATCTGTATCATATATCATATTCATACAATTTTTTTGACAGACAAACCGAAGAAAGTAAAACCAATTTCTAAAAAAAAGGAAACAGCAATTGAACTAGAGCTACAGAATCTGAAAGTGGACAACAAAAGGATACAAGTAGATACATTAAGAATCGAAAAAGAAACAAAAAAATTGGAGAAGGAAATAGAATGCCTGGAAC
>JAFMSR010003831.1:0-11892 GCA_022818135.1 Saxidomus purpurata | reverse complement strand
ATCAGACAGCAAAAAAATGAATAGCCAACAGTGCAGATCATGATCAGACAGCAAAATAATGAGGCCTAGAGCTTAGATATTCAGCATGTGGCAGTAATTGACTCTCTACCAAGATTGTTCAAGTCATGACCTCAGGGTCAAAATTAACCCTGCCTGGGGGGGGGTCTTTTGATTTTACATAGGCTTATTAAGAGGATATCATGAGCCAATGGTAAAAATTGATCCTTTCTGCTATTAATAACCTTTTATTTTTGCCAATGGTAGACAGGTGAACGATACAGGGCCATCATGGCCCTCTTGTTAGAAAATACCGAGGGATTCCAGCTTAACATATTCGTCCTCGGCATTTTCATGACGCGCGATCTCGCACATGGTGAAAATTATTTGCGCGATATTTTTTTTTTTTGCGTGATTTACGTAATAATTTACGAGAGTGGGAACACTGATGTATATCAAATTTATTAATGTTGTTCACCTAAAAGGGAAATCCAAGTATCTTCATTACTTGTTGGATCAAAGGATTACTGTTTAAGTACATGCAAATCAAAATTGTCCAAATAATTGAGCATCAGATTAACATGTTGGATACCAGTAGAGCTTAGATGTTCGGAATGACATTTTGAGTAGTGGCCCTCTTGAAAATTATTGAAATTGTGCTATTGTGGTCAAAAACAGTCCTGCTCAGGGGTCTAGGGTCATTACTTTGACTAATACAAGGTAAACTTTAAATATCATCTCTTCCAAAAGTACATGGACAAGAGGTTAGGTAATTACTTTGTAGCTTTGTCTAGTTGACTTCTACCCAAGTTAGCTCCAAGGGTCTTTGTATAATTATAGAGTTACAGGAAAAATCCTAAAAAAAGTGTGAATCCTGACATAAATATTATTAGGATATTAGTAAAACATGATAGGAAGCATGGGAATGAAGTGTAATTGTGCATGTCCTTAATAGAATGTTTCGATCAGTTGATATTTCATCATTATTACCATCATTATTACCATTTAAAAGTTTACTCTTGTAGTTCAGTTTTCATCTCTGAACCTCACTGTGTAACTTTACATGAGTGATCATAATCAAACTTTGTTGTGCATATCTTGTCACATTACAGTCAGTTGATTTATCACATTATCTGTTCCATGTGGGAGAAGACATTCATTTTTATATCAAAACCAGCCATATATGGTAGTTCTATACTGTACTGTACGGTGTTACTATGACGTAATAAGTCAGTATTGGAAAATATTATAACACACAGTAGTACTACATGCCATTGGTGTGCAGAGTGATCATGATCTGCACTCATTGCAAAGACAGACTGACGTGTGGTCAGTAGTGTAAAGTATAATTCGAGCTCTGAGATGTGAATGTACAATTAGCATATTGTAAAACAATGGTAAAAACTGAAGAAGAACATAACATCATAGCTCAAGGGTGATATTCAGACTATATGATTTAATTTGTTGTTCATAATTTGTCTATGTAGTAGTATGTTCTTCCAGTTGATCTTTTCAACAATGTGTGAAATACTTATTGTATGTAAGTGTACAGATTTCAGACAACAAAATACATTATGTATGACAGCCTGGAGGTAAATTTATAAAGTTTACTGAATATAATAGTTCATCTGTTTATTCTTGATATAACAGGATTAAAAGGACAGGTGAGATGTATTCTCAAGTAATTGTTGAAAATGTTTACTGCTAACAGTAATCTTCAAAGTTTCCAACACAGTCAAGAGGTGAAGACTGAATTGTACAAATTTAAATTCTTTATGCAGACATACAGAGGGAGAGAAGATGTCAGAAGACTTGATTTACCTGTTAGAGCAGAACACCAAACTGTTTTTAGTGGGGACCAAAGGAACAAGGTTAATATGCACTTTATTTATAAATGTTTTAGGAGTAATGTCACACTCAGACATCAGTTCTGTAAATGGTTGTGGGACTTATTTTTAAACTTCAATAAAGTCTTCCTGGAAATCTAAATGTCAAGTTATAAAACTCTTGACTGAATTTAGGTTCAATTTTATTGTAAACTTGGTTAAAGTGTCGCATACATTAAATTTAAACTATGAAGGGATCCATGTGTTGGAAAAAGTTCAGTGCATTACCAGAGAATTGTGATCTTTTTGATCTTGATTTTGATTGAATATGGTGATACATCTTACCAACATTATTTCACCATGCAAGTGTTGGACGACATATTCACTTTTTCTGATAAATATATTCACTTGATTAGAGTTGATTTCTTGTAATTATGTATAATTCCATGCGTTATAAATTCCAATCCCGTATAGTGTTGAGTAAGAAGCTAAATTTAAAAACATCTGTCCAAGCGTTAATTAAGTTGAAATGTTCATTGTGTTTGTTCTTTGTAACACTTGTAGGTTTAACAAGATTATTAACAGGTACCCTTGCAACGTTATTCAAACCCTTATAGAATGAAATAAGACGACTGTGTTTCCTACTTCCATTTAAAGAATCTAGTTTTAACTTTTCTAAAATTTCAGTGGTGCTTCCTGAATCAAAGTTGTAATTTGAAGTAATGAATCTTGCTGAGCGTTTCTGTACTGCTTCTAATATGTCTTTTAAATATAACTGGTGGGGATCCCATACTGAGCATGTATATTCTAAAACTGGTCTGATGAGTCCCTTATACACCTGTATCGTTGGGATACGTCATTTCACGTGAACATCTTTTCGCGCACTTTATAATTTCATGTCTCATTTCATTCACAAACTGTCTTATGTCACACACTTTTGGAACTTCTGAGTACTTTTGAGTACTTCTGTACAAAACTACTCAAGCATACAAAATATCAAAATTCAGTTTTTCCAAATTAATACACTTATAAAATTATTTGACTAGCATAGGTATTGCAATTTTCATACTTCCAGTTTACAGGTCCCCTTTCAGGTATCCCTAGAGAGAAGTTATATTTGCAAATTTTTATTGCCTAAACGTCTGCACCCGCTCTTTGTCGTTTTTTTAGGTCACGTTACACTAACAAAGTTCTATGCTCCTGCGTTTATGAATAAATTATGCAAATGAACCGCCATATTAGAATTACGGTAAGCGCGCTATGGTGCGCTGGAAATCGACACATGTCCGTTTACAAAGCTCGCCACGTTTAACAGTTTTCTTCCATGTAAGAAAACTTGATGGTTTTTGATTGCATATTGAATGATAAATAAAACAAAAGAAATATGATCAAAATTGGCCGATGATTGATAGTTTACGAGCGTTATAAAGTTCAGGAATTCATCGGAACGACCGAGATTCTGTCGCCGGATAGCGGCTGAAAATAGCCTTTTAAACCAACTTTGAAATTTTTTTGAACATGCAGACAATTTTTTCCCAATAGATATTTGAATATACTTTACGAAACTACCAAGTTTGTAATGTGTCCACTTCTTATTAAAAGTGTCTGGGAAGTTAAATTCGTTTGTTTACATAAATTTGTACCGCCATTCCGAAACAAACGTCTGTATCGGTGATAAACGAAGTTATACGCTCTCTCAAGCAAAGCCTCGGTAGCGCAGTGTCTTGTATTCCCGCTTGACACGCGGGAGATCTGAGATCGAAACTCCGCCGGAGTAGGAAAAATTTATTATTTACTCTGAACATATTCATTTATACTCACACTTCAGTATAGTGAGAACGGGATTAAAAACGTAATACTGATTCAAAAACGTAACGAATTAATTTGAATATATGGGTTGGGATAAAGGCTCGCGCATGCTCTGTGTGTGCGTGATGTTTACATCCGGTCGTAGCATACGAATAGAGAGCAAACTTTGTTAGTGCGTTACTTGTCATGTGATTCAAAACGGTGAATTATCAAAATTCACCCTGTCTTAACAGTTTAATTTACTGCAGCACATAAATTTCTATTTACGATATTTAGCTCACCTGGCACAAAGTGCCAGAGTGAGCTATTAGGATCTCAGTCTGTCCGTCCGTCCGTCCCGTTTGTCCGTCCATCACCATTTCCTTTAAACGACATCTCTGATTCCAATGGGCCAATGTTGATGAAACTTTGCAGGGATGTACCTTGCATGAAGTTCTATCAAAGGTGTTCAAAGAATTCCATTCTTGCAGAACTCTTGTTGCTATGGCAACAAATAGGAAAAACTTTAAAAATCTTCTTCTCTGAAACCATAAGGCCTAGAGCTAAGATATTTGGCATGTAACATTGTCAGTGGGCCTCTACCAAGATTGTTCAAATTATGACCCCTGGGTCAAAATTGACTCAGCGGGTGGTCACTTAGTTTTGCCAAGGCTTATATAGGAAAACCTTTAAAAATCTTCTCTGAAACCACAAGGCCTAGAGCTTAGATATTAGGCATGTAGCATTGGCTAGTGGACCTCTACCAAGATTGTTCAAATTATGACCCCCAAATCAAAATTGACCCCTTTTGTTACTATAGAAAAGATGAAGAACATAATATGGTGATATCATTTTTCGAATGTCTATTGTTGTAAGATGTCTTCACCATTCATTTTGACAAAATTTCAAGAAAAACAACCTGAAACAAAAAAGGTTTTGAGGTTCTGATCTGAACATTTTGAATGTCCCTTGCTTGACTAAATTGTACAAGATAAGTTAGATTCTAAGCTAGATATTGGCTTATTTTGATTGTAAGATTTTTTCTATCACATAAACAATCACTGAAAATCACATTGGTGTGAAATAGTGAAATACTTTAAAGTATTTATTAAGTTGACAGGTATAAAAGAGCACTTAAACTGCTGTGGCAAAAATAACCAACAGGTAACACATGGAAACAAATATTATTTAGGTGATTTCTAAGACTGTATACAATGAAATTCAGGAAAAAATATTGTTTGTTTACTTTTTTGGTACGAGGTAATGTATTGGAATAAGACATTTAGATCACTCTTCATCTTACATACACCCACTACTTAGTAACCTACATACTTACACAAAACTGTTGTTTTTATGAAAAGTGCATGAAAATGCTAGATGCAATGGTTAAATTACTTATCTGTCGTAGATACCTTCCTTTGATAAAGATACATACTTGTTCTTGGTTTCTTTGCAACATTATAGATATGTAGGTGATAAAATGTTTCTGATTTAACATCTTAATATTTTATAACCATATGTTTTTTGGGGGTGTGTTTGGGTAGTCTATGGGTGCCTGTGGTAAAGAGTCACCCAAGAAAATGCAATTTGTTTTAGTCAATGTAATTTTGCACTTTTAAAAACATTTTTCGTAGGTTTTTATTTTGTAAAAAAAGTCTTTTTAAGAAACAATCATTTTTTTTGAAAATAAGAAATGATTCAGCATTTATGACTGCTCCTACCATGAACTTCACCAGGTTTCACATCATGTTCTCTGAACTTATGTTTCTTTTATTTCTATTTTCAGGTGAAACAAAACAGGGGTATTTTCCGGTACGGTAATTACTAACCAGTGTACAGGATGGTCTTTAGTGAATAGTTTTCTTCGCATCGACCAGGGTCTTGATCGTCTTGACATCACTGAAGTCACAGGGGTCATACACACTGCAGATGTTGCAGGTAATGTGTAGTTGTAGTTAATTTGATAATGAAAATATAATTAAATTAAGGGACAAGGTCATAAACATTTGTGTAACTATTTAATGCTGTACTCTATGTGCTGTCAAACATTTGAATGTTATAATTGAAAGATGACCTAAAAACTAATCTTAGTTTATGGGTGGCCTTGATTCACATGTAACGGGTATTTTCCACTAATTACTAACCAGTGTACAGGGTTGTCTTTAGTGAATAGTTGTCATCAATAAGGGTCTTGATGGTCTTGACATCATTGCAGTCACAAGGGTCATACACACTGCAGATGTTGCAGATAATGTGTAGTTGTAGTTGATTTGACAATGAAAACAAATACAGATTAAATAAC
Source organism: Saxidomus purpurata (assembly GCA_022818135.1). Classification (NCBI taxonomy): domain Eukaryota; kingdom Metazoa; phylum Mollusca; class Bivalvia; order Venerida; family Veneridae; genus Saxidomus; species Saxidomus purpurata. Next base: position 5,979 of record JAFMSR010003831.1, on the reverse strand, counting down.
ATTGAATAACCGTAGAGTATGTTTGTTCATATTGATATAGGTAGTCAACCATGGTAACATAGATCATTTATGGAAGACCTGAAAACTGGTCTTAGTTTATAAGTGGTTTTCATTCACATATCCCTTTTGATTATGATTTTAAAGTCTGTGAAGGTTGTAAAACATTAATAGCTTTTCTTTAGTTTGCATACATTAATTGTTTGCAGGTGTGTGTCTTTTATGTGACAATTGTATTGCTAGATAGATAGATAGTAGATAGATAGATAGATAGATAGATAGATAGATAGATAGATAGATAGATTTAGTAGTGTAAAATGAAATAAATGAATAAAAAACAAAGAAATTTAATTAATTAATTAATTAATTAATTAATTAATTAATTAATTAGATTAAAATTAGGGTTTTAAGATAATAAATAAAAACTAATATCAATGAAAAGTTATTAATTAAAATAAATCAATTAATTGATCAATTGATTAATCAGTCAATCAATTAATTTATTAATTAATTAGATTTAAATTAAGATTTTAAGATATTAGCATTCAATAAAAACTAAAATGTAATATTATTTTAAAAAAGGCACTACAATGTTCACATAGAAAATTCACACCTGAAACAGTTTCATCAAAAGATCAAGTTGTGTTAAAGATCACTTTGATGGTAAAGGTTATACCTAGGGCTCAAAATGTGATAAAGTGTTGTATACCAGTATTTCATGTATTACTCTGTCCGCTTGTTTTTTTTATTGTTGGTGGTCCCAGGAAGGCAGTGTTTGCTGTTTAGTGACAACAATAGTAGAGCATTCACCTCAGGAACGGAGGGTTCTGGGTTTGATCCCCACCCGTGCTGGTAGTGTCCTTAAGCAAGGCTAAGATATTTCCCTATTGCTTAACTCTCTTCAATGTTGATTCCATTGTGAGTGAACTAAGAATTGTATGTACTACTCCTATCACTCCTCCTGGCTTTTTACTTTTGTAGCTTAGACTAAACTAAATATTGTACTCGGACAGCGATTGTTGCCTACTAATTTGACAATGCATGTTTCGTTAGGACATTAAGATTTGGAAATCTGTATAGAAAAGTGAACTGCAACACCCACAAGGAACCAGACCACTCACAGAAGAGCACTTCATCCAACTATGAGAAATGGTTGCGGACGAATGACACACTTTGGCTTTGGCATCAACTAAAAGAAGGCACTGCTTTCTGAAGTGCAACAAGCAAAGACCATCACAGGTCATCGCACCCCGTGCTCAGTTGTGGGGGAGCGTGTTGGCGTGTCGTGTAAGCTACGTCTTGCTCGTCTGCCATAGACTGCAGCCTCTCCAATGGCATCACCTCATGCAAAGACCATCAGAAGTCTTCATACCAGTGCTCTGTCGTGCTACGTCTCGCTTGTCCGCCTTAGACTTCAGCTTCAAGACATCAATGATTAATTACTAGGGTACTTCTGTAGGGCGAGGAACAGTATGGCACGATATGCAGCCCGTGTCGCTTTAAACTGTTCTTGTCCCCGTAATCAGAAGGAGGGGGTTGCATCCTAGCAGAGGTCCCTTTCTTGGGCCAGTGTCTGCGTTGAACCATGAGGTAATCCAGTGTCGACATGTACGGAAGAAGTATTGTTCAGAGATGGAGATGGATTTTTTTTGGAGGTAGTGTAGTTAAGCTTTGTCCAATTATTCCATACCTAGGTAGAGGAAATAGATTCCACTTTTTACTTTAGTATGTGTTTTGTTGTGGCATCCTATCTTTCTGTGATGGCCTTTACTTGTTGCACTTCAGTAAGCAGTGCCTTCTTTTAGTTGATGCCAAAGCCAAAGTGTGTCATTCATCTGCAACCATTTCTCATAGTTGGATGAAGTGCTCTTCTGTGAGTGGGTCTGGTTCCTTGTGGGTGTTGCAGTTCACTTTTCTATACAGATTTCCAAATCTTAATGTCTAAACAAAACATGCATTGTCAAGTTTGTATGGAACAATTGCTGTCTGAGTACAATGTCTAGTTTAGTCTATTCTACGAAGGTAAGAAGTCTGGAAGAGTGATAGGAGTAGTACATATAATTCTTAGTTCACTCATAATGGAATCAACATTGAAGAGAGTTAGGCAATAGGGAAATATCTGTGTTTTGGTTAAGGACACTACCAGCATTGGCAGGGATCAAACCTGGGACCCTTCAATCCTGAGGTGAATGCTCGACTATTGTTGTCACTTAACATTTAGGGTAACTAAGTTGTGTTAAAGATCACTTTGATGGTAAAGGTTATACCTAGGGCTCAAAATGTGATAAGTGTTATATACCAGTATTTCATGTATTACTCTGTCCGCTTGTTTCATTTTTGTTGATGAAACTTCAACTACACATTTAAGTCTCTCTGTTTCTGCGTTCATGGTTTAGTTTATGGGCGGCCTTGATTCACATGTAACAGGTATTTTCTAAAGTCTGTCCCATCCCACTGTGGGACCTCAACTTTGACCTACACTAAAAAAAATCGAATGTTTTTTGAAAATTAAATACCCGTTTTGTGATCTAGAAAAAAGTCACCCTCGAGAATTTCAATCGTTTTTGCATCAGTTGGCTTGTTTTCTCATATCGCTGCTTTAAAATTTCTCTATGGGAAAACGCTATTGTTTTCATGGACGCCATTTTGGAGATTTTTCGGGAAACCTTGCACTTTTTCCTTGAATTTATTAGGGGGTGTATCAAAACTTTCGAAAAACTAATTGAAACACTAAATCAAGCAAATAAAGCGATTTACCGTGGAATTTGGACTAGAAACAGACTCAAGAATCATATTACCTCCAAACAAATGAAATATAAATCGTTACTTACGTTTTACATTGTTTATTTTCCATAATGTCACAATCCTAGAAGACTGTAATCCTACTCCCGAGTCCTTATGTTTATGTTCAACACGATCCTCGCATATTTAAATTGTTTACACAGAGTGACAGAGTCTCAGTCTGATATGAGTGATGTCTTGTCAGGCGAAGTACGGGACATGCGAATGAAACACATCTATTTTACTATGTTTCAAAAGCATATCGCGGTATGACCCTGAATATTTTCTATAGAAACTCCCGTTTTCCACAGATCTAAATCCATCCATATCTCGACAAATACTTAAATCCTATTCCTAAGTCCTCAACATAATGTCACTCATGTAGCAGTGTGTATTTAACCTTACTGTGCTCGTGACATATTTATCTGATGACGTAGTTATTTTACGTCACTAATCATTAGCGTATTGAGCAAGTAAGCAATTAAGGGGTGCGCTCAGCATTCACATCATTAGCTTAACTCTTAAATATATTATGTACAGATCTTTTGTGGACTGACATCTAAAAATAAACTAGCAGATACAGGGAGTGTTGATCATAAAATAAAAAAGGAAAAGGCATGTGGTGCGTTAGAAGATTCGTTTAGTTGATACGTTTCCTTTTCAGAGTATCGTGTACTTTAATAAATAGTGACGAATGCCCCCGAAAGAGGTGTCTCACAGTCTATTTCCTCTCCATGTGCTCAATAAATGTGCTATGTAATTTTAAAATCCTTCCATGCACGACAGAGTTACAATGCATACAGTATTCCATTACTTTTAAACACAAAGTTTGACGTTGACCTATAAGGTAGGGACATGGGTCTTGCACGCGACACATCGGCGTGATGTGCTGAACATTTGTGCCAAGTTATTTTTAAATCCTTCAATGCATGACAAAGTTACAGTCCGGACACGAATGTGTAAGTGGGGACGTCCGGACGGACGGACGGATGGACGGACAGACAGACGGACGGTGCGATTTTAATATGCCATCCTTCGGGGGCATAAAAATTATCTGAGCGAAATATGCCGAGAATCACTCCTGTAAAGTCATTGATGATATCGTGCGAGTAGTTGCTGAGAAATAGCGCGAACAAAATATGCACAGACACATGGAAAGCCAGATAGACGGACGGGCAATTTGACTCCAGTATACCACTTAAACTCTCTTACAGGGTTAAGGTTATATAGATCTCTATCACATATAAAGATGTTGTTATTTGTCAGTGATTATACTTTAATGTTTAAGGGAAAAAACAGTTTATATCCCCGGCAATCGGCGGTCTTTTCACATCGCCCTGCATACGACAATGCATGCGTTTGGTTCAGACCAATATATTTTTATTTTTATAAAATAATCTTACATACTGTAGATGTAATATGACATTTGACAAAATGGAATGCATATGTATCTACATTGTATTTATGCATACTGCTGACAATATCGCATTACCGTGTAGAAAACCGAGGGATTAAAAATCCATGCTATAATAACTTAAACTAGAAATGATGAAAGTACTAGTCATAATTATGACTTGTTGAAATTGGTTAATACACTAAATCAGTTATCATCCATTTCTTTTGAAAGAACGAAATATGAACATGACAGACTTCTGGCATAAAGAAATACATCCCTGAAGAGAATTCATTGAAACAACAATTATGAAGAAGTATCATTGTTGCTAGGGCGGGGCCCAATTAACGTATGTGTTCAATTATAAACGATAAAGAAAAAAACCCAGAAACATCGCTATATCCGTACGATGTCCGTACGATTTGTAAATTTTTTGCAATCAAAATATAACTTTCAAAACTTGGATATGTAGCGAAAGAAACGATCATAACATAATTGTTGTTTCAATGAATTCTCTTCAAATTCCGTACGGTCTGCACATGTGTTCGATGCGGTGCACGTCGGTGTCCGCACGGTGTCCGAACGGCAAGAATATACTAGTTCAGCGATATCTGAAAATTTCTCTTTTTTTACTATAATCGTCAAGGATGTCGTATCGAGCCCTTACGACCAACGTAACAACCTGCGGGCCTCATGCGGTCATCGCAAGATCCCCACCCGGTGTCCGTTGTACCGCATTTAACGTCTTACGTTGAACGTGCTACTCTCCTATGACAGTCGTGGCGAGCATCGGCAAGCTTTTACGGGCCTTGCGGTGTTCCAAATCCGCAGGGACATCGTGCGATGCCCGTTTAAGCTCTATCGTGGCCGTTGCGGTGCTTTTGCGGGGCCCTTGCGAGCTGCTCGATCCAGACATTAAACAATTATATGAGCTCGGCCAGAACTCGGGAGTTCGGTGAAACATTGTCACCAAGTTCCCGAGTCCTCTTCGAGTTAAAAAAGTCTTTATGATGCTCGCAAGAGTCTACGACGTCCGCACGTTTGATTTTGCAAAATTTCGAAGTACGAAGCTTAGTAGAGTTAATGTGACCACGGTATAACGCATCCTATCATGCCACATCAACAGAATGCATGGGTCACTATGTCTGTAGATGATTAATTTAGCACCCTAAATTGGAGAGACCGTGTTTGCAAACAAAACGCAGTATTACAATATTTTTATTGATAAGGTATTCATGACTCGGATATGCAGAAGCCGATAGTCCGTTATTGTACTGTTGGTGGTGTTTTTAAACTTCAACATTTTTTTGAAGTTTTATAAAAGACCCCTAATTGAAAGCTGATAAAACAAGCAATGTATTCAGTACTTTAAATTTTAGTTAAAATTCAAAATAAAAAAATCGCGAATGCATGTTGAGGATTCTGTCTGCCAGTGTAATTAGCGCATTGTTAATTTTGAGTAAGTCCCTGACGCGGGCGCCGCCATATTGAAACAGTGACGTTATGACGTTTGCATTACGCTCTATGGGAAAAATATGAAAAATACGATTTATGACTTCAACATCAAATAAAAAGAAAAAACAAAAAATATGTCTAGAGATATCGTTGTTCTACTTTGAAAAGTGTAAGTGCTAGCAAATATTTGTGTAAAATAGATCAGCAATCAAGGTCTCAAAATTAGGTGGGACAGACTTTAGTAATTACTAACCAGTGTACAGGGTTGTCTTTAGTGAATAATTGTCATCGATAAGGGTCTTGATGGTATTGACATCACTGAAGTCACAGGGGTCATACACACTGCAGATGTT
>JAFMSR010003830.1:0-11899 GCA_022818135.1 Saxidomus purpurata | reverse complement strand
AACACTGTCATTTTAAAACCAAACTGATATTTTAAGCATCTGATTATAGATAAATACTGCACCATGATGTTTAATCAATCGTTAATTACATTCAGAGAGTATCATCAAAATACACGTTAAAACAAGCCCAACAGTCAATTTCAAAATTATGGAGCAGTACAAAAATTGTTTTCAACATAACTCCACCAATTAAAACTCATGGGACTATGAAATGGAATAATTCTGATTGGACGGGGCTGTGCAACAATCTATGCATGCCATAATTCCCTTTCACCTGGTATTGACCCCTGGTAATTATTTATCAGTCTGCTAAGCATGATTTCTTTAATGTTCGCTGCATGTTTAAAGTGTCTGCCCAGGTTTTCAAGAGTAGACATGCCTCGGCTTCTGCTTTTATAAAAGAATTGATTTAAAATTACATTTTTAGCAATCAAAACAAAAATTGCTAGGGACACCTAAGCAATTAAAGAAAAAGAAACTGTCTGAAAAATCTTTTCAGAAATAATTGCCTTTAGTTACACATTTCTGTATGGTGATAGCAAAATCCATCAAAATATTATACAACCCGATAATTTACAAAATTAATGAGGAAGGCCTTTGTCATAGAAAGAACTTCCAAGTATTTTTCCGGCAGTTTGGCAAACATCATGGTCTCAAATAATCTTTTTTTTTATTGAGACTGTATATAGTGACTCCCTGTGTATAGGGACTTTTTACCATCTCCCTTGGAAGGTCGCTGCAGACAATCTTTACAGGTTATTCCTTTTTTTCAATTATCATTTAGTTTCATTCCATATTCTTTCTTTTATTCTAATAATTGGCATAGAGTCATTACATATAAAATTCACATGCTTCAGTAACATTATAAACAAAGTATAGAAATATAACGACTGTCTCCCTTGCTAGTCAAATAATTTCGAATATAGGCAGCTAGCATGACCCTTCTTAAATAAGCATTCAATTTAAATTATCATGACATCTAGTGTCAGTCAAATGGTTTATGTACCTATAATTTGCTTTGACAAATAAAGCACATGGAAACAGATTGAATAGATTGTTTAGTCATAGTATTCTTCAACATCAACGTAGAGGTGAGTTTATAGCCTGACTGGCATCCTCATCCATAGTTTATCAGGCCAGTGCAGGCGTAAACAAGAGCTGTCAGTAGGACAGCGTGCTCGACTTTTTTAGTGCTTGCCAATAAAACAAAACTTTGACAGTTAAGGGCACACAAGACTTTAACTAGGAATTTCTAAGTACAAATCAAGAAATATTTTCACAGAGTTATCTTCTCTTGCTTACAGATAGGTCTCATGATGGTACATAAGTACTCCAACTTTCAAAGTAATATCTCAAATGGTTAAGTCAACAAGTGGACAAGAATGAAAATTTTAACTGATTTTCCAAGACAAAAAGGGCCATAATTCACATAAAATCCTTGACAGAATTACCTTCTCCTGCCCATGTTTTGGGATCATGATGGTAAACAAGTATTCAAACTTTCAAAGTAATATCTCGAACAGTTTAGTCAAAAAGTGGACTGGTACGAAAAACTTTACCAAGATTCTAAGTCGATAAAGGGGCTTAATTTTTAAAACAAATCCCTCACAGAGTTACCTTCTCTTGCCTACAGATGGGGGTAATGATGTAAACAAGCATTCAAAGTTTCAAAGCAATATCTCAAAGGGTTAAGGCAATAAGTGGATTTTACCCATATTCAAAGTATTTTCTACGTAAAAAAGGGGCATAATTCTGTCAAAAACCTTGACAGAGTTATGTACTCTTGTCTGTTGATGTAGGTCATGATGGTAAACAAGTATGGTTAGTTTCAAAGCCATACCTCCAATGGTTTTGAAATAAAGTGAGGTGGTACGAAAAACTTAACCAAGCTCAATACACTTTCTAAGTCAAAAAAGGGCCATAATTCTGCCAAAAACCTTGACCATGTGGCAGAAAAAGTGTCACAGCCAGGGCCAATACACGCCACAAATTTACTATAGGTTTGTATAGGAGCGCTGTCATTAACTCACGATAACATTTTAACTAATAAAGTTACTTTAAAATCACAAACGGGATGATAAAATACAACATTTCCCCTTTTTAATGAATATTTTTATATTTTTCTGAGTTTTTATTTGTTTGGTCTTTTTTTAACTTAAAAACTCTACCCGTCGTTTTACTATATAATATATAGTAAAACGCCCAAAATGTCACAATTTTAAGTGAAAATTTTGCAGCTTATCTTCAATTTGTTCAAAAACTATAACACTTATTTTAGAATCACAAACGGGATTGAATAAAACAATCATTCTCCATTTAAGTGATATATTTTATATAAAAATAAAGAAAGAAGAGAATGGTCTTTTTTTAAGGTTTTGTTTAACAGGTATATAATTTCATTTTTACGATCGGAGCTCGGTTGCTTCCGTAATGCTGGCCGAACACTTCCGAATGATTGATCTAACTGCTTCAGGCCATCGATAAGTTTTATGGCCGGACATTATGTAACATTTACCCTGATCTTTAAAACGTTGTATATTGGGTTTTGTTTTACATTCAAATGCAAACTGGGTTAGAATCTTCAGTTTTTTGTTCATAAAAAGGCAAAACCTTTCATTGAAACAGGATATACATGATATCGTCTTTATAGCGAGGATCTATGAAATTTTCAGTATAATTATCAATAATATTATTTAGCTTTTGATGTTAATTTGCAACACATAAAAGATTCACTATGCATGCATTTTTATTTCAAACACTTGCACGGGTACTTTATATTTTGTTTTACATTTCTCTTTGTCTCGAGTGAAAGGCAGGAATTCGCTCCGCTGAAATTGGTTTCATTTTATAGGTGTCAACATAGAGTTTCATCCAGACCAAAGCTAGTTTTCATAATACACAGGTCAAAACCAGGTAGTCTTATTTCTCGTATCTTTTGTCTTTCATTTCTTCCCGAAGAAATAAGCTGATTATTACATTAACAAAAAGAGAAGAAAAAAGAAACACGCAAGGTTTGATCTGTGTGCAGAGTATTAATTGACAAAATCTGTAAAATGTAACAGGGATTATTCTACTGCAGAAATGGAAAAGTTTTTTTCCTACAATAAATCATTATTTCTTCGAAAATGTTAATTACATTTTCAAGCCATGTGATGAAAAATCATATACTTTTTAAGGCATTCAACATCAAGCGTTTATTAGAGTATGTAAAATCTATTTGATATTCTGAAAGGAAACTGTTCTATTTCTCAAATTAAAAAAGCCTACCGAAATCAAATGTCAGTCTTTATCAGATCAGGAATAACACTGATTAGGAGTTTAAGATCGCAAAATAAAATAAGTTGACGTATCTATTTACGTTTCTACATTCTCGTACGTCCAGAGCATTCGTTACATAATTTCATTTGTCTGAAAGGTTGGCGAACCACTGATGCATGAGGATAACGTTTCTATAGCACACCCTACTTTTGCAACAGACTTGCCGTGTGCTTCTGTACTTGAAAATAACAGGTCTACAATTTTAAACAATTCTCACGAGCAAACGTGACGCACGTGTTAAGGGGTTAGCCGATTATGAAAAATCAAGTGCACACTAGATTCATTCTCATTATTATGTCAAAATTCACGAATTTTGTAGCTTTTGGATTATTCTGTGACTATTTTTAAGACTGATGATGTGACTGTAATGAAATAGTGCTCACTAGTTAAAACATTACTATTATTATTATTAATTGCAAGTAATGTGAATGATAATGCTGAATTTTCTTTATCTTCTGATAGAAATGATAAAAATTAAAACATAAGATTTTCACAAAAGTTACGCGTCAAGTTCAATATCTCCCTTAGGCAATATTCCAGTACAATCGATAATCAATGATTTATGACCCTGACAGTTATTTACGGATATTACCGAACCGTAGTTGTTTCCGTAAACTCCTAATCCCCAAAACTTATCGATTGCCTGCTGATATACGCTTGACACTTTTTCTGCCGTATGAGAGTTATGTACTCTTGTCTGTAGATGGAGGTTATGATGGTAAACAAGTATGGTAAGTTTCAAAGCCATACCTCCAATACTTTTGAAATAAAGTGGGGTGGTACGAAAAACTTAACCAAGGTGTGACGCCAACGCCGACGCGAGTAGGATAGCTCCCCTTTTAATAGAAAAGTCGAGCTAAAAACTGGTAAGGTAAATCAAGCAACTCAATACCTGAGGATACTTGTCTTTGTCCGATATAAAACCTATGATAAGTCCGAGGCTACGGACGACAGCTTCCCGAACATCTGCCTCCTTATCATCCTGTAACATCTGCTGAAGCATTGACAACACAAGAGAACTCCGTAACTCACTCTGAAAATATGAAAGGATGTATATCAACGAAAAGTATATTAATTACAAGAAAGTTATTTACAGATAGGAATGTATCCTGTTTGCACTGCAGTACCTTTGTTCAAGTTAGCGCTCAAGTACCTTTTCTGTGGCATGTAACAGAAATGTATAAAGTATGGATGGCAACATATCCGGATATCAAAATATTCTTTCAGACCATCCAATATTCGGATCCAATACAGGTAAACATGGCAAAAGAAAGAATTTGAAGTGATCATACCCTTCAATATGATAACCACAATTTAATGTAATACATCCACTTATGGTTTAATATCATTAAAAAACAAGCATTGCAAAAGTTATAGCTAAATAACATAAATGTATAAAACAGTTTTATTCCTATCGAACATAGTTGAAAAATGACCAAACCTTTTTTGACCCACTGGGTCATTAAATGATTTTTCATCAATTTGATATGATAAATTTGTGTTTGCATGTACTAATGAAAGAACTGTTTGAGCAAAACTTATTTTCTTTTAATTTTCTAAACATTTTTCATGTTTTCAGAACTTTTCTTGACCATACTTTTTCTGGTCATTTTGAGCAGTATTATAGCTTTTCATGGCAATATTTAACTTCAATTACAACCAATAAAGTGTCAGTTTACAATACATGGATGCCGTGGTGATGACACTTTCTGCTGTCACACTAAAGCGATAGACAAAAGAGATTATGTGAATAAAATAATTTCATTTTCTTGTTCGACTATAAAGCGTAAATTGTTGAACAAACATTCTGATAAGGACACTTATTCTGCTCGTATTTTAAAGTCTTTTTTGACACCTTTTGATTACACAGATACATGATGGTTGCTTATTCATACCACTGCAATTATAAAGTATCTTTTTGTAATGCCACGCCTGTATAAAATATTTGTCTTACAAACTTTGATTATTAAGTATGCACTGGTTTGAAGTTTGGTAATTACACAGTCTACAATTTCCACTACGGAAGTATATAGATTAATGCTTTCTTCTTTATTGCTACAACAGCTAAACTCATTTTTGAAGGACAAAGTAAATGGAGAAAATGAAACCGAAAGTAGAAGTCCTTTGAATACCAATTTGGGTATTCCTTGACATCCCTACTATAAAGGAAGTAGTCCTGTGTCTTTATTAACTAAAGAAGCATGCTTGTAGCTAGCACTCCAGGACCTTCACTCCAGTTACTTACAGGAATGTATCCAGCCAGTGCTCCACATGCTTCGGCTACAAGCAATCTTCTCTCTATATACTTGTGACTGATCTGTAATTAAAATAGATACATTTTTAAAACTCATCCACTTCTAAAATACAGTTTCGTGACATATGTCATTCTTGAGTTACATGTAGGTTTAAATTGTATCCAAATTATATAGAATGAGTTTCGAAGGCCATTAATATAAGTTGAAATAACTTGTTTCGCAACCAAGAATAAATAAATTAGTATAAACTAAATGATAGTTAAAACTCAAAATGATGAATTTTGGAGTTTAATATCAGCTGAATATGTTTATTTGAACTCACTTCCATAAATATGTACACCTTGTCAAATCATAAACAATACTAGTTGTGGGAAAAAAGGAAGTAAAAAGATTAAAAATGGTGAAAGGGATAATCAATAGAAAAGTAAGAAACCTGTTCCCAACACTGCGGTAACAATTCTGCTTCCAGTCTAGTGGGTCCAACATGCTGAGCAAATGCAATACACCCTGTTAATATCATATGTCTGAAACAAAAGCAAGCACCAAATCATTCCCCTTCTTCACCCAAAATGCCATCAGTTCTTTATGAAGCAGAAGTTTAGCCAAGGTTGACTGTAAAATATTGAATTAGTCCTACCAATAGTGCCTGAATCCATGTAACATTTCCTGCTTTCCAGGAAAAAACATTGTTTTCTTGATGTAAACAGTGAGTTACCTATAGAGAATATTAGGCTACTGTCTTTTGATAACATGTGATATCAGGTGAGGTAGATGCGGTCGGAAAAGGCGAGGCTCTGCCGAGCCTTTTCCGACCGTATCTGTCGAACCTGATATCACATGTTGTCAAAAGGCAGTTGACTAATATTCTATTTATCATGCAAATCTTCATATTGTATATTTTTGACACTTTTAGGGGCCTGAAATAGAATAAATACGGTATTTATAAAAGAAAATGATTTCAAATTACTACATGTGCCTCGAAAAATAGTTCTACATTTCAAAGGACAAAAAATATAAAAACGACATAAATATAGCTTGATAATTACCTTCATGAGCCTATTTATAAATGTTTTTCTGTTCTAATGTAATGATATTGTTTTGCAAACAAAATATTTGCAAAGACACACGCAAGAATTTCCAAGTAAAACACTGACATTTCAAAAATGGCAGCTGGGCTCAACACCATTGGGGTATTCTAATTGTAAATAAGCCAGGAACTTGAGAGTTGATGAGTGAAAAGTGAGCGGTTCAAAGACAGTTTTCAACTTTTGATAGGTAGCCGATAGGTTTCAGGCCATTTCAACCACGCATTAAGAACTTACTGTAAAAATTGGATAGTGATAAAAAAAATGAAAATCAACTTTTTCTCAAATTTTGCCTCAAAATTGGTGTAGATGGATAGCAAATGATTTAACTAAGAAAATGAATACCAACAACCCTATGTTTATTTCAAAAATAAAAAATCTACAGGGGATTTTCAATTTTTATGGTGCCTTGCTGTTCGTTTTAAATCATTCATTTTATCTATTTGGGCTGTATTTTTATGCAATAACTACATCATTAACAATGATTTGTAAACAAAAATACAAAAATGATAGGATAAATGAAATGTTTTGATTACTTTTTCTCTGTGATTGCATTTGAGGAGTCTTGCTTGTTGAACTGGAAGTAGTACGGCATGTGGGCGTGGTTATAAAGTGTTATCACGTCAGTGACGTGATATCATTTTAAAATATCGGACGGGTGTTATCGGTCAGATTTAATGCTAGTTGCATGATAAAGAACTTTATCATGCAACTAGCATTAAATCTGACCGATAACACCCGTCCGATATTTTGAAATGATATCACGTCACTGACGTGATAACACTTTGTAACCACGCCCACATGCCGGACTACTTCAAGTTCGACAAGCAAGACTCCTCAAGTGCAATCACAGAGAAAAAGTAATCAAAACATTTCATTTATCCTATCATTTTTGTATTTTTGTTTACAAATCATTGTTAATGATGTAGTTATTGCATAAAAATACAGCCCAAATAGATAAATTGAATGATTTAAAACGAACAGCAAGGCACCATAAAAATTGAAAATCCCCTGTAGAATTTTTATTTTTGAAATAAACATAGGGTTGTTGGTATTCATTTTCTTAGTTAGATCATTTGCTATCCATCTACAGCAATTTTGAGGCAAAATTTGAGAAAAAGTTGATTTTCATTTTTTTTATCACTATCCAATTTTACAGTAGGTTCTTAATGCGTGGTTGAAATGGCCTGAAACCTATCAGCTACCTATCAAAAGTTGAAAACTGTCTTTAAACCGCTCACTTTTCACTCATCAACTCTCAAGTTCCTCGTTTGTTTACAATTAGAATACCCCAGTGGTGTTGAGCCCACGCCGCCATTTTTGAAATGTCAGTGTTTTACTTGGAAATTCTTGCGTGTGTCTTTGCAAATATTTTGTTTGCAAAACAATATCATTACATTAGGACAGAAAAACATTTATAAATAGTCTCATGAAGGTAATTATAAAGCTATATTTATGTCGTTTTTATATTTTTTGTCCTTTGAAATGTAGAACTATTTTTCGAGGCACATGTAGTAATTTGAAATCATTTTCTTTTATAAATACCGTATTTATTCTATTTTAGGTCCCTAAAAGTGTCAAAAATATACAATATGAAGATTTGCATGATAAATAGAATATTAGTCAACTGCCTTTTGACAACATGTGATATCAGGTTCGGCAGATACGGTCGGAAAAGGCTCGGCAGAGCCTCGCCTTTTCCGGCCGCATCTACCTCACCTGATATCACATGTTATCAAAAGACAGTAGCCTAATATTCTCTATAGAACTGAAGTTGCTAATGACAGACTGTAGACAATATGTCTGTTTTAACAGCATTGCAAGAAACACGAGAGAACTTCAACCGAAAATCTCAGAAATTATAGGTTTAAGAATGATGGTAATATACTGTCTATCTGAGACAATTCTAAATCTCTCACTAATTAGTCTCTCACTTAACAAACAGAAGCTAGAAATTCAAAACTGTTTCACTCAAAAGTTACATAATATGTTGCTAAAAGTAACAGTTCAGTAACAATACAGTCCATTTAATAACTGAGCTATCCAATAGGAACTAGATGACAGACTGTTTTCTGTCCAGTGTTTCATTTTTTTTATGTAAAAAAAACTTATTTATAGTACCTTTGTTCCTCATCAGGTTTCTTGATGAGATTGAACAAAATATTGAGCAAATTGTCTCTCTCCTTGCTGTCTGGATGTAACATCGCCGTACATATAATCAGGGGAATTAACTCCTGCAAAGAAAGCAAATAGACTTGTATGATGTTCCCTTGTGACACAAGTTCCTACTTAATACTATTTCAACAGTGGATCAGCATAGCCTAATATTATTAATATTATGGTAAAGTTGTTTTGCTTGCAACAAAAACATCAGGGAATGCTTCATATTTAACCTCAAGTTTGATATGCTAAGAACTTACGAATATAAACTTCTCTTGACTGTACAAATGAAAAGTAAAGTTGGGTAGTATCATTAATGTTCAAAACAAGAAGTATGATACGAAACAGTTGTCTCTAAGTATACTTAAAATAGGGCAACTTCCACTTTTTTACAACAAGACATTACCTCTCTTTTCGCAAGCAGCACATTAGGCACGATATGTGGCAGACATCTTGCTAACATTAGAATCACATTCTGTGTGTCTGTATCCGTGATCTGGGATACCTGGTGTCAGAGAAAATATGATAAGCACCTCAGTATTCCTTTGCTGAACTACAATGTTTATACAGACACACCTATTCTACCAGTTTTGCTACCAGTGTGGACAGAGACCAACTTATACACCTGCATAATAAGATATGGAGTCATACTGTCCACTTGTCTATCTCCGGTTTAATAGACATCATAGGATGCATAACTTCAAGTGAACAGCATCATTGTAATCTTAATTTAATAGGACACAATTTTCATAATTTTGTCAGTTATTGCTATAATAGTTACTGTAGTATCTAAGTTTAAATAAAAAGTTTAAAGCATTACTTATTTCTCCTAATATCAAAGGACAGTTTACCATTAAATAAATGCAAACAATACCTCTAAAATAATTCTGTTGTCCTTTGGAACATTGAAACACACATCCTTTAATGCTTTACTAAATGCTGATGACATTTTTCTTCCATTTTTATCTATTTCAGAACCCTGACTGTCAGCTTTCTTGCTTTTGGCAGTACTTGGCTTGTTCCCTGTTTTAGATATGTCATGTTTTCTCCTCCCAGAGCTATTGGAATCAGTCCATATATCTTTTGATTTGGTCCCTTTTCTTTTCACTTGTGCAACATCATTTTTCTTCGTTCCATTCTGCTGTCCCGATGGGATTTCTTTTGATTTTGTATTGGCAATTTCTGGTTGCTTTAACTTAGATTCCGTGTCTATTGCACTAGACTGACTATCACTGGAATTTTGCTGCATGGAATTTTCTTGATCACACTTAGCTTTTTCACTGTTGTCTGAGATGGCATTGTCTTTTACATCAGTCACAACCTGTTTTGATTCACTAACTTTCTTGTCTGTTTCATTCTCATCACTGACACATCCTAAGGCCTCCTGGTCACCAGACTGGTCCCCTTCATCAGTGAAATCAAGTCTATATACTTCAGGAGATTGTACCCTGACACAGACTGGGCACTTCTCATTTTGACTGTGATCACAGCTACAATGTTGCAGATCTTCCTCTTCACTCAGATCAGACTGGTTCTCAGGTGAGAAACCACCAGGTGGAATGTCATCAAATATTGACTGTTCATTCAGTGGACTTGGCAGTGGCTCTGATTCTGACCTATATGGGGTGATACATAAAGTTTCCGGTGAATATCTAAAAAATAAATTAGTATTTAAAGCCGCTGGTTCAAAGTTTCCGGTGGAAAAAATTAATTTCTCAAAAATATACTGAAACATGACGGTAATGGCTAGAATCAACAACGTATTACTAAGTATTAATCCAGGTAGCAATTTGCAAAAATTCATTGAAAATGAAAATAGAATTGGTTTAACAGCACCATTTCTCTATACAGTTATACTGGAATTTTTAAAAGCGTTTGTAATGCTTTATAATTTGGAATATACATGACAGAGTACTTAACAGGAATTCATACTGGAACCATTTTTTGGGGACTTTCATCCTAAAATATTTTAGTTTTGGACTATTAAACAGTTCACTTTTTTTGGTTCTTAAAACACAATTTCATTGCTTAAAGAAACGTTCCTTTTTTGAAATGGCACTATTAATCATAAGCTATATATAGCTATAGGCCCCCATTGGGGTCAAGGGGCAATGCCCCTGTGGGGGACAAGGGGGCAAAGCCCCCGGAAAACTATATGTTTTTAGCACTCTAGGGGAATAAAAAAAATGCATTTCTAGAACACTTCTGAAGGAATTTTTCAATGTGTTTTAACCAAGCAAGTTTGTTCTATAGTGATGTGTAAGGATAAAAACTGTCAGTTTCAAATTTAAAAGATTAAAAAGTCTATATCAGGGGTCTTGGTATATCCATTTTGGGGGCAAAAATACCACACATTTCAAAGAGATTTAGCCTAATTTTACCGATTTTCCTTCTATTTATCAGGATGTACGGTACTAACCCCTCTGCTACACCTCTACGACGTAGCATCTCCTTGTCTTTATTCAATAACTTGTCCTCTAACTTTGTAATCTTCTCTCCCTGTAAATATCAAACTTTTCATGTGATATTTTGAACAGTTTCAACATTATTAAGATTTACTTACCCTTGTAACCTATACAAGCATGATATTAGCCATGATGCTTTTAAGACAAAAAGCTGTTTCTCTGGTGCTTATCCAATTTAATTACTTTTTATTTTTCATTTCCTTTAAGTTTCAAGTAAACTTTAAATAACTTTTAAGTAAAAAATAGTTTACAAAAGTGCAAAGCAATTTTTTTGAAATATATTATACACATATGAACAAAAAGATTGTTTATTCAAAATAGTGTGGCCTAAATCCTACCCTACCATATGTTTTTTCACAATAACTAACTCTTCTTCCAGCCGTTGGACAGATTCTTGGAGTTTTATCACAGTTTCACCGCCCAGATCTGTCTGACATTCTACATCATTGACATCTTTATTTGGCATCACATGGTTGTTGTAGTCCCTATACAGGTGCAGGAGAGGCGGGGGTTGGGGGACATTGAGACCCACATCGTCCCAATCCTCAAAATTCTACAGAAGAGTTTCAAAATCATTGCTTTTCATTATAGTAAGACTTCACACACATGTATATTA
>JAFMSR010003829.1:0-11913 GCA_022818135.1 Saxidomus purpurata | reverse complement strand
TACGTTGAGTAAACATGCTGTTCTTTGTCCTGTCAAATTTTGGACTTTGCAAATAAAAGCATAAGCAGATGACAACAGATCATGTAGCAATATGACAAATTATTTTGAAACACAGCAGCCATACACGAAATGGTCTCGACCTGGTGATAGATATGGATGCATAATTCCCATCTCGTTGATATGCTGTCTAAACCAAAGCTATTTTCTGGTCCGGAAATGATCCTTTTATAATCCAAAACAGTTTCAAGTACATATAAAAGCATTGGTTTTCATTTTTAGGTATGACTTCACTAAATCGGTGGGACTTGGAACCAGCCAATCTGTGTAGGGAACTTGCGGACCTATTAGATATCTGTGGTCTCTGATTGGTTTAAAATGATAAGTAGCACTAAAGTTTTCTAGAACTAAAATCGAAAGTACAATGGTTGAACATAACAAAAAAATAGTTTATTAATTTTCTGATTAATTTTACGGTGTTCTGTGGCTATCTGAAAATATTGAATTTTTTGACAGAATGTAAACAAAAATCCTACAGACGAGGGGGTGATGTCCTACTGGTGCAATTTTCGGCTATAAAGTATCACTATATGTATATAAAAAAGGGCATTTTTGGGTGTGACTAAGGTGGTTCTACAGATTTATTGGGGTGTAACTACTCAACGAATGTTTTGGTATGCGGACCGTGCTTAAATGTTATACAGTAAGTCTATGGAAAAAGATTTAGTGTAGTCATACCATATGAATAGAAGGTGTACACATGCGGTTTAGACCCCTAAATCTCACCTGACTGAGTGGGGTGGTTGTCTCCCTTGCCAAATTGTAAAAAACTGGGTTGGTCAACCCCATATAAAAACAGCATTTTCTGGTGCCTGAGAGACTAATCTGTTCGAAAAATGTAATTTCATTGGTCAACACCCTAT
This sequence comes from Saxidomus purpurata, assembly GCA_022818135.1. Lineage (NCBI taxonomy): Eukaryota > Metazoa > Mollusca > Bivalvia > Venerida > Veneridae > Saxidomus > Saxidomus purpurata. Next base: position 10,993 of record JAFMSR010003829.1, on the reverse strand, counting down.
AGGTGGGTATGATACAGGGTCCCCTTTTGACTAGAGTTATAATGTAAGTCAATGGGGAAAACAATAGGAGTATCTGACATTTTTCGTCAGCAGTTTAGAACGTTCCTTGCACAATATCCCGACAGTGACGTCAATTGGTCCCATCCCTCTGGTTAATATAATCGCTCCAATAAGCACAACAAGACAAATTTTGATGCAAAGCATCAAAGGCGCTGCGCATGTTTTTGAAACATGATTTAAAGGAATCAGAGTCATTTTAGAATATCAGTAAACAACCTATCAACGGGAAAAAACAAATACATTATGTTATATGTAAATGTTATCATAAGTAAAAAACCACATTTACTACAGTTTAACCAAAAAATGAACGAATCATAAAACAACCTTCCGTATAATGGTACGATGACGCCCATTAAACAAGGCTACAGCTCGTGGTCAGTAGACGCTTTTCGACGCAGACGAAACCCACGTGATTAATTTTGTCTTTACTATTGGTCAGTTGTTAGCGATGCTTTACATAACTTTCATTGAGACCCCATGTATCGCATAGTTAGGTGAACGGTCTTATTTATAATGCCTACATTTTACTTTAGTATGTAGTAATTAAAATGGGTTTTCATTAATTATTCACGTTGACAACATATGTATTTAAACTTCAAAATGTTTAGAGATAGCAAAACAACTATCGAGACGTTTTTTCTGAACTTTGATGAATCTGGCCGTAGGGTCCGTAAACAAAGCAATAAAAAAACCGTAACCTTCAAGTTTGTGGAAAAGTTATTAAATATCCTATGAATATGTCAAACGTTTTGAATTAACGGTCGAAGACGTATGCATCTGGTATAGTATTGTTTGTAATCAGTTAATACTATTTATTTATTCATTATAGGGAGTTTGTTCAAACATAATACATAGTTTTTAATTACAATAATAATGTTGGCTGCTCCCTATTCGATTATGCAACCCCATGGTACAAAATTAAAACCTATTCAATACTGACGCTGTGCTTCCGCACAGCGCCAATAAGGAGGCACTCAACAGTTTTGCGCCCTAGTTTCGAATTGGCCCTGGTCAAATTTCTGTATAAAGGGTACTGTTGAGAGTTAAGGGTGCAGTGTGTGTAGAGAATGATTAATACTGCTATATTTCTCTTTTGGCTGTCTTAAATGAGTGTTGAAATATAATGTGAAATACAAACATGTGGCTTTTTGTGGCTCTGTGTGAAACCGGTGCATGAGAATGGAAGTAGGTGATTTTTCACTAGTCTGTGGTGAGCAGAATGCATTTTGCAGTGACAAACAAACAACTGTAAATAGCAAAGACCCAGTACAGTAAATTCCTCTTTTTAAGTGTTTTTTCTTATTTAACAGGGAGTCTGGTGTCTGAAACTGACGAGCTCCTGGTTAACAATTGGGTAATGAAATTTCAGTGATGTTTTGAAAATTAGCAATTTGGCCTCGGACCGTCCCAAAAAATGGCGCTATCTTTCAATTCAACATAATCCATGAAATGTGTATGCCAATGAGTTGGGCAGCAAACTTTATGATATTTTTCAAGAGATTGTTGACATGTGCATGATGCTGTATTTTGTTTCTTTCAGGTTAGCAGTTACAGGTGTTGTGTGAAGGAATTGTGCGATTGGTTGTAAGCTTTGTTGCCGAGAACCCAGAAAACTGTTGACTGCCCCCTAACAAACAACCACGGGTCGTACCGATTATACCTCGAACGAGGTTGGTGGACCTAATATGCACAATTACAAACTTACAATAACAAACAAACATATACGGATAGGTTGTAGAGGTAGGTGGACCTAATAAGCACTATTACAAACAAAATTTCGCGGCATATCACTTGTGGGTGAGAACAATGTTATATTTTGCATAGGAATCTGAAATATTATCCTATCGATGTTTATAATTTGAGGTTCTATACCCGCTCAGTCAACACGTGTGTTTGTTTACATTTAGACAGACCGGACCAGTACGTGGACGCTACCAGTACGCGGACACTTCCGTTTTCGGCGTTTTCTAAATCAAAGAATATTTCTTGCATTTTTTTGATATTACATCTACATAATTTTATTCGTACAGTATTAGTTCTTCTTCCGGTATAATAAATGTATTCCCGATTTTCAACTGGCAAACAAACAAAAAGAGAGGAACCCAAAAGGTAAATGTGAACAAATCATATTTTTCGCTAATATATAGTGATGATAATAATAACGATCGGGTTGAAAATAACCCCATTATATGAAAATTCGAAGTTTTTAATGATGCTAACTCTTTTTAAAAGAAATTTCATAACGAAGCCGCAAATCATGTAGTGTTTTTTTGGGGGCCGAAATTCGGCCCCATTCCCCTCCAAAATTAATATATATTTTTCCCCATTTTTGACAAAAAATTCCCCTTATACAATGTTGAAAAAAATCTTTGATTTATTTTATCAAGAGATGGCCAAACTTGTTATAAAAACATAAGTTTTCATGAATTTAAACGCTTCAGAATCATTTCTTGCAATAATTTGATACCTTACATGTGAAATAGTCGGCCGAAAATCGCCGATTTTTCGTTTGTCACCTATTTTCGCGACCCCGATTTTTGTTATTTTTTCAATGAAAACGGTGTTCCAAAGGTTAAAAAAGATACTAATACAATGTTTTCACTTGAAAATAGCAGTATTACTTATTACTCACGTGTGTTTTAACACCAATGCTGCTAAGTTATGTTCCTGACATCAGTATTTTTATTAAAATTTTGTTATGTTAAATTCCTATGTCTTCTCTTTATATTTGGCAAAATAATAATGTCATTAACATGCTTGATAGTTTTTGTTCTTAATTACATTTTTAAACAGTATATTTTATACATTTTCTAAAAAATTCCCCTTTTCTGGCAAAATGACTAAAAATTCCCCTCCTCTCTAGGAACCGGCCGCCGACCCAAACGGCCGGTTAGAATGACAAAAAGGCCGGTTCAAATTGGCAAAAAAAAAAAAAAAATGCCGAGAACCGGCAAAAAAAAAGTACCGCAAATTATAAATTGCGCCGCATTTTAAACGAACAGTAAAGCGTCTCCGTGTCCAAGAAAATCGTGTCGTTCGTCATGTGGCCTCAGACCACAGTTATTTTTATTATATGTTCTATATAAACACTATGCCAGCTGGCAATTTCTCTGACATCCCAATCAAATAAAACTAACCTGTTCTGAATAATATCATCCAAGTGCAACATTTTAAGCTCCAGTAAACTATAGGTTGACCGGCATTTTTTTTCACCATTTCAGGTCAAAGTTCATGAGTATGAATAATCTCTGTAAATGGTCGGAACCATGCAAAATCACTACTGTAAACAAGCAGTCAAGTAATATTTTCTGACATAAAAACTTCAATAAAATTATCATTTTCATGCTATTTTAGGTCTTCTCTTCCAATAAATGCCCTTTATCCTATATCTTTCATTCAAAAAATTATAAATATCCAGCATCAAACACAAGCACTATTTTACCTATAACTGCTTCCGTATTGTGGTCAACCAAGGGCAAATAACTGTGGTCTGATGCCTATTTAACCAAGATTTTTTGTTTGAACTCAATAAAAATGATCAGACATGACCTCTTAAGTATTATGAACAAGTGTGCAAAGTTTGAAGTCTTAATCATGAGTATTGAAGAAGTTAGAGCCTTTTATCTAATACAAGTATATTCAGCTCTCAAGCCAGACTGCGGCTTGACCGAACTAAGAAATTCAAAAAGTTAAACTGCAATAACTTTTTTATTTGTAGGAATTTTTTCATCTGGTAAAAAGCAATCTGTTCAGTGTATCAAAGTCTACTAGAAAATACTTCCAAATCTTAGCTGGATGCAATATTTTTGGAAATTTTATTTTTTGACCCAATACATGATAAAAATGACACGTTATGTAATAGTATCATTGTATTATATCATTCTTAAAAAATTCAAAAGTGTCAAATTTATACTTTTCTGAAAGGCTATGATCTAACAATTAAAATGATTGCTCATTTATATTTCTAGTACCACTAGTTCTATAGATATGGGCAATAGAAAATGCCTCTATACAGCATTTGAGACAGCCAAATTATCAAAGCGGCTAGATATGCATCATTCCCAAGTTAGGCTACCAGATGCTACTGGTGATCTAAAGTCTTAAATCTCAAAGTTTTGTTTCAAGAGAACTTCTGCTACTGCAATGATGCCATTTTGAGTAGAAATAAAGGTCCTGTTACTCATTATCCTCAGGAAATAGCTCCTTTTGCACTATTCACGTCTACCGCATACCTATGACAGGGGACACAAACAGGAATACATCCAAATTCCAGCCAGGAACCACTGAATGAAGTCTTAATAGCCCCAGTCCAGTTGATACTAGGTCGCAGTAGCCTTAGTCAAGCTATGTCATGACTTATTACACACAAGTACCTTGTGTCTTTCACACCACACTAAGCTGTTTTTAGGGGACTGCTCCAAGTGTAATTGTTGCTAGTACCAGTGTGCCGCAGTCAGTCACAAAAAGCTGATGAAACTGCTCCTTATTCCTTGTCAGTCACTGTACCACTAACCAGTACCTGGAAGAGAGTGAAAAACAGTTAATATTTGATATTGTGAAGATAAATATGAGTGCAACTGCAACAGAGAAACTGAATATTGGCACAAGCATGCAGGAATGCAATGCCGAGAACAGGTCCATCAACGTCTATCTGTGAAGAAATAATTACTTTACAGATAATGCAAATTACAGCCTTACATCCACAATTCATCCGCATAACAATGGTGTAGTGGAGAGAGCAAACAATTGCCAGTACATGAAAGTTCATCTCTCCGAATAAGCATCTCATTCCTTCGGTCAAATTCAAAGAAAATGAGGAATATAAAAACAAACCCTGCAAAATACTGATAAATATTAAGCACAACCTGCTGTCAAAGGACTTGAACACTTAAAGACATCTGCAATACAAGAAAACACATTCTACCAAGTCAATTCACTAGCTTGGACTTACCTGACCCTTGTCAATCAATATCCATGGGTCATAATACAGATCATAGTCATTACAAATGTAGATGAAATTACCTCCCTTGAACTGTATTTTAGTATTACAACACATATGAACTGTGCAATCATGCAGAAAAATCCTATAAATAATTTCTAATTGTATAAAAGTGAAATAGATTAACCAAAACAGTGAACAAATCAATATCTGGCACTGAATTATGTCTTCAATCACTGCGGCTGACTTCAAATTCTATATGTGCTACACCAGATGCCTTGTAACGTTGCTCTAAGTCTAAATTTTGAAAATATTATCATTTTTTATGTCATTTATGAATAAAAATTAATGAACTGTCAACTAAAAACATTTACTTAAGTCTTCACTTGTATTGAAAGAGTGTTTTCAGTGAAATTCCACAAGTTTCCAGTTACTGCGGCTGCCTGTATGAAAAATTCACACGTTCAGTACATGTGAACTGACTGATTTCACAATAAAAACACTGTCATTTAACAATAAAAAGTCACCAGATACTACATATTTACACCTCAAAACATGAATGGGTGCATGTAACAGAAAACAGTAAACAATTTAATGCAAAATAGTAAATAAACACTGAAAATAACCTTGACCAGACTTGCCGGTCTTCCCGGACACCTATCATAAAGTAGAGGAAAACTGCCTTTGCCATCTCAAATACATGTATAGTACTTTGCGAATACTTACAACCAAGCAGAAGACAGTCTAAAAAGACCCTCTGGCCTGAAAATTTCCTCCGGCTCAGACATTTCAGCCCCTCAGTGTGGGCAATATCAGGTACAAAGATCAAATGCTCTGCAATCAAATTCTGCGGTACATGACATAAGTCAAACTAAATCTATTCAACTGGGTCCAACAATCAAATAAGGTGGCAGACAAAGTATCCCAGCTTACCGGTAAGTGTTATGTGCAGTGTTGCATCTACAAAGTTGGTCTTTGATTAATACCACACATCCCACCAACTGCTCACTGTGACAGCCCTGCCCAAATGTGGCATCTCTGAATTTCTGGAATTGATATTTCAAATGTTTTTCTGTATTTTTTCTTTCAAATATCCATCAATTTAAACCCCCATATATAAACTTAGCTGCACTTGATACCAAAAATTATCTCTGGGCTAATTTTAAATGACATGCTAAAGTGAAAGTAGCCATTTCCCAGTTTTCAGAAAAATATTACATATTTTTATTATATAATATGAAATAATATAAAGAAAATTCATAATTATATATAATTTCTGCAATTCACATGTTCGTACAGCATCTGTCTGCACTATGACCAAGTTTCATAAAGATATCTTTGAAAATAAACAAGTTATTCCATTTCAAACAAAATTACCACTGTTCAAACTTCCCGCCTAAAACCAAGATTTTTTGTTTGAACTCAATAAAAATTATCAGACATGACCTCTTAAGTATTATGAACAAGTGTGCAAAGTTTGAAGTCTTAATCATGAGTATTGAAGAAGTTAGAGCCTTTTATCTAATACAAGTATATTCAGCTCTCAAGCCAGACTGCGGCTTGACCGAACTAAGAAATTCAAAAAGTTAAACTGCAATAACTTTTTTATTTGTAGGAATTTTTTCATCTGGTAAAAAGCAATCTGTTCAGTGTATCAAAGTCTACTAGAAAATACTTCCAAATCTTAGCTGGATGCAATATTTTTGGAAATTTTATTTTTTGACCCAATACATGATAAAAATGACACGTTATGTAATAGTATCATTGTATTATATCATTCTTAAAAAATTCAAAAGTGTCAAATTTATACTTTTCTGAAAGGCTATGATCTAACAATTAAAATGATTGCTCATTTATATTTCTAGTACCACTAGTTCTATAGATATGGGCAATAGAAAATGCCTCTATACAGCATTTGAGACAGCCAAATTATCAAAGCGGCTAGATATGCATCATTCCCAAGTTAGGCTACCAGATGCTACTCGTGATCTAAAGTCTTAAATCTCAAAGTTTTGTTTCAAGAGAACTTCTGCTACTGCAATGATGCCATTTTGAGTAGAAATAAAGGTCCTGTTACTCATTATCCTCAGGAAATAGCTCCTTTTGCACTATTCACGTCTACCGCATACCTATGACAGGGGACACAAACAGGAATACATCCAAATTCCAGCCAGGAACCACTGAATGAAGTCTTAATAGCCCCAGTCCAGTTGATACTAGGTCGCAGTAGCCTTAGTCAAGCTATGTCATGACTTATTACACACAAGTACCTTGTGTCTTTCACACCACACTAAGCTGTTTTTAGGGGACTGCTCCAAGTGTAATTGTTGCTAGTACCAGTGTGCCGCAGTCAGTCACAAAAAGCTGATGAAACTGCTCCTTATTCCTTGTCAGTCACTGTACCACTAACCAGTACCTGGAAGAGAGTGAAAAACAGTTAATATTTGATATTGTGAAGATAAATATGAGTGCAACTGCAACAGAGAAACTGAATATTGGCACAAGCATGCAGGAATGCAATGCCGAGAACAGGTCCATCACACATCACATCACACATGCACATCCCAAAAGGTTTTAGGGACCGTCAACAGTACATAGGTAAACTGGTGAACCATGATTCTGAGCATATGAGTATTGCAGACATTGTCAAGTTTGTACCGTATTTGGAAGACTTTGCTTCCAGCAGTTCAATGAATTTAAGCGATGAACTTTTGTGGACATGTACAAGAAGGCATAAGGAGGGTTTCCTCATCTTCTTGGTTCCCCCTGTAAGTGAGTGTATTACATGTGGAGGAAGTCTCTACGCTTGGAACATTGTACAGATTACTGTTTATTCTTTAAATGGACCAAAGCCTGGGATGAAAACGACCCTGCGGTGCAAGAAGGGCTGTGGAACTTGTTACAACATTGATAGATATGTCACACAAGGCCACACAAAATATTATGACATGGACCTTCAAGTTGTCAGTGCTTCCAACTGCGTTTACATGACTCGGGATGTGCATGAGCTTATGTGTGAATCAGCGTAAGTATTTACCTGTATTTTAAAGGTGGATAATCAGATTTTGGCCATGTAACAGATTTGTTTGAAACTTTAACATCTGATCATTTACACTCATTTATGTTCACTTAGCGCTTCATTGAAGTAAGATTTTCACTGAATGTATTTTTAAAATTTGATTTGAAATTAAATTTAAATTTAAATTTGAAAGGACCACAATGGAAATAAGGGAGAATCACTTTTCCATTTTTAGCTCGACTATTCGAAGAATAAGGAGGCTATTGCACTCGCCCCGGCGTCGGCGTCTGCGTTGGTTAAAGTTTTTTATAAATTCAAATAGTTTGAACACTATCAAAGGTATTGACTTGAAACTCAAACTATATGTTTACCATCAACATCTACACCTGGGGAAACAATCCCCATAATTCTGTTTTGATTTTTGACAGATTTATGCATCTTTTTAACTTAGAATTTTTGGTTAAAGTTTTTTATAAATTCAAATATCTTGAATACTATCAAAGGTATTGACTTGAAACTCAAAGTATGTGTCTACCATCAACATCTACACCTGAGGAAACAATACCCATAACTCTGTTTTGATTTTTGACAGATTTATGCCCCTTTTTAGCTCGACTATTCGAAGAATAAGGAGACTATTGCACTCGCCCCGGCGTCGGCGTCTGCGTTGGTTAAAGTTTTTTATAAATTCAAATATCTTGCATATTATCAAAGGTATTGGCTTGAAACTCAAAATATATCTTTACCATCAACATCTACACCTGAGGAAACAATCCTCATAACTCTGTTTTGATTTTTGACAGATTTATGCCCCTTTTTAACTTAGAATTTTTGGTTAAAGTTTTTAATAAAGTCAAATATCCTGAATACTATCAAAGGTATTGACTTGAAACTCAAACTGTATGTTTACCATCAACATCTACACCTGAGGAAACAATCTCCATAACTCTGTTTTGATTTTTGACAGATTTATGCCCCTTTTTAACTTAGAATTTTTGGTTAAAGTTTTTTATAAATTCAAATATCTTGCAAATTATCAAAGGTATTGACTTGAAACTCAAAATATATCTTTACCATCAGCATCTACACCTGAGGAAACAATCCTCATAACTCCGTTTTGATTTTTGACAGATTTATGCCCCTTTGTAACATAGATTTTTTTGTTAAAGATTTTTATAAATTCAAATATCTTGAATACTATCAAAGGTATTGACTTGAAACTCAAAGTATGTGTCTACAATCAACATCTACACCTGAGGAAACAATCCCCATAACTCTGTTTTGATTTTTGACAGATTTATGCCCCTTTTTAACTTAGAATATTTGGTAAAAGATTTTATAAAGTCAAATGTTTTGAATACTATCAAAGGTATTGACTTGAAACTCAAAGTATGTGTCTACCGTCAACATCTACATCTGAGGAAACAATCCCCATAACTCTGTTTTGATTTTTGACAGATTTATGCCTCTTTTTAACTTTAAAATATAAAAAAATTTATGGACTTAAAATGTATGTTTACTGTCAACATCTTCACCAATGTTTTTGATTTTTGACATTTATGCCCCTTTTAACTTAGAATTTTGTCACAGTTTTTACCAGACTAACATGGAAATACTCGAAATGGCTTTCTTTTGAAATATGATAGAATAATTATGCAGCATACAGCGGTCATGCTTTTTTAATTCTATACATTTCAATTTTGAAAAGTTACAAAGTTATTCATGATCAAATTTACAAGGTTATGTATTTCTTTGAAATTATCCCCTCCTCCCTCCACTTGGCTTACAGAATCCAGAGTAAGGCTTTGAATGTAATGTACATTTACAAAGGTCTTTGAACAAGTTTCATATCTTTGACCTTAATTCTTACAGACAATTACACAATACTCCTGTTCTTTGACAAAAAACCCATTTTACCAACAACCTTTCGAATAGTCGAGCGTGCTGTCATGTGACAGCTCTTGTTAACTTAGAATTTTTGGTTAAATTTTTTTATAAATTCAAATATCTTATCAAAGGTATTGACTTGAAACTCAAAGTATGTGTCTACCATCAACATATACACCTGAGGAAACAATTCCCTTACTCTGTTTTGATTTTTGACAGATTTATGCCCCTTTTTAACTTAGAATTTTTGGTATATTTTTTTTGTAAATTCAAATATCTTGAATACTATATAAGGTATTGACTTGAAACTCAAAATATATGTTTACCATCAACATCTACACCTGAGGAAACAATCCCCATAACTCTGTTTTGATTTTTGACAGATTTATATCCCTTTTTAACTTAGAATATTTGGTAAAAGATTTTATAAAGTCAAATATCTTGAATGCTATCAAAAGTATTGACTTGAAACTCAAAGTATGTGTCAACCATCAACATCTACACCTGAGGAAACAATCTCTATAACTCTGTTTTGATTTTTGATAGATTTGTGTCCCTTTGTAACTTTGAATTTTTTGTTAAAGATAGAATACTATCGAACGAATTGACTTGAAACTTAAAATGTATGTTTACTGTCACTATCTTCACCAATGTTTTTGATTTTTGACATATTTATGCCCTTTTTAACTTAGAATTTTGTCACAGTTTTTCCAGACTAAAATGGAAATACTCAAAATGGCTTTCTTTTGAAATGTCATAGAATAATTATGCAGCATGAAGTGGTCATGCTTTTTTAATTCTATACATATCAATTTTGAAAAGTTACAATATTATTCATGATCAAATATACAAGGTCATGTATTTCTTTGAAATTATCCCCCCATCCTCCCTCCAGTTGGCTTGCAGAATACAGAGTAAGGATTTGAATGCAATGTACATTTTCAAAGATCTTTGAACAAGTTTCATATCTTTGACCTTAATTCTTATAGACCATTACACAATACTCCTGTTCTTAGACAAAAACCCCATTTTACCAACAAGCTTTTGAATAGTCGAGCGTGCTGTCATGTGACAGCTCTTGTTTGTGT
>JAFMSR010003828.1:0-11916 GCA_022818135.1 Saxidomus purpurata | reverse complement strand
CCGTGCTTCTTGAGTTTTTAAAACCCGGTGATGTATTGCTTTATAGCTTGCCTACGTATGGCGGAACAGACCATTTTATCAACCACTTCTTAAAAGAAACAGGCATTACATCTATTGGTTTTCGAGCAGACCAAAGCAAAGAGGAAATAATAGATTCGATTGAGCGGAGTGGTATGTCTGCTAAGCTAGCCCTCATTTATATTGAGACACCGGCCAATGCGACAAACGATTTAATTGATATCGAAATGTGTAAAGAGCTAGCTGACCATTTCAAAAGTGCCGAAAAACAAATTTATCTTGCTGTGGACAACACCTATATGGGACCGCTGTGGTCGCATCCTCTTCAGCATGGTGCTGATTTGGTTGTGTATTCTGCAACGAAATATATAGGCGGTCATAGCGATCTAATTGCAGGAGCCGTTTTAGGTAATTCCCCAATCATGCAAAGAGTAAAAACGCTTCGCACATTTTTGGGGAATACGGCAAGCCCGCATACGTGTTGGTTGTTGTCACGAAGTTTGGAGACGTTAAAGATTCGTATGGAACAGCAGGCTAAGAACGCTCAAGCAGTAGCCGATTACTTGGTGCTGCATCCACATGTTGAAAAGGTATTTTATCTCGGCTGTTTGGAAGAATCCTCAAAATATTACGAAACGTATAAACGACAATACAGCTCTCCGGGTGCTATGATTTCTTTTGAAATAAAAGGCCAAGAGCGTGAAGCCTTTCAATTTTTAAATCATTTGAAACTCATAAAGTTAGCGGTAAGCCTGGGCAGTACAGAAAGTTTGGCACAACACCCGGCCACCATGACGCATAGCGGATTATGTCCCGATTTGAAAGCTAAAATCGGAATAACCGAAAAGCTTGTTCGCCTATCTATTGGAGTAGAAAATAGTGAGGACTTAATCGCTGATATTAAAACTGCGCTAAGCTTTGTATAATCATAACCTGATTTATAAGTTTGGGGTACTCGGTTCGTAAAAAAAGAAAAAAGGCGAGCAGCAAACGATAGCTAAAATGGCAACCGACTCAATGCTATACCTGCTGCATGCAGCCAAGTGAATAGATGACCGGTATACCGATCTGCCCGGCGGGTGACCGTGCGCGAACCCCATTTAAAAACTCGGCTTCAACTGAAAAGAGCGTGCCTCTTTGCATGCTACTGCCATAGCCAATCGTATAAAAATTTTTAAAACCGTAACAAACAGGTCTTTTTATGTAAAGTAAAACGCTAAAATCTTTACATAATAATGTATACTTGTAAAAAATACTAAAATCTTTACACCATGAAGAAAAACGAAAACGGGAAATTAAGAGACCTTCCGTTGATTCATGACGTGATGGAATGGTAAAGAAAGAATTGGAACCGGAAACGATTATATCAATGAAGAAGTATTGGCTCTACTCGTAAAAAGATCAAACTACTAACGATAACAACAGCTGTACTTCATTGTGGTTTTGTACCACACCAAAATAAAAGTATAAAGCAAAGCTGGGTACCGGTATACCGATCTGCCCTTTGGATGCATAAATCCAAAAAGCAATGAAAAAACCAATTTTAATAGCATCATTACTAATTGTATGGGGAATAACCGTGCATGCACAAGTTAAATATGTCGGAAAAATTGAAATCGGGTATTTGAAGTTTCAAACTACCATGATCGATGTGAATCCAGGTCCAAACTGGAAAGGATACAATCTTGATAACGATCAAAATGGAATTGATATAAATCTGATTAATGGAATGAGCTTTAAAAATAAAATTTTTACAGGATTTGGTATCGGGTATGTAAACTTTGAAGGAATAAATGGATTTTCCCTTTTCACAGATTTTGAATACATACCGTTAAAAACAAAACTGACACCCGTAATTAATATAAAAATCGGGCATAATCATATTTGGAATCAGTATGAAAAGGGAAGTGGAACGATACTTGTTGAATTAGGTGGTGGGATAACCTATAAACTGAATGAGTCATGGAATATTTATGCACGATCAGGAATATTAATCACACAGGATGCATTCCTTGTTCCCATAAGAATAGGATTAAAATTTAACAGTATAGCATTAATTCCGACACCACAACGCATAAAAACAATAAAGATTTTTTCTCGGTCTTATACAAAAAAATAGATGTATAGGTTATCTGCCTGACGGGTTACCGTGCGAGAACCCCATTTAAAAACTCGGCTTCAACCGAAAAGAACGTGCCTCTTTGCATGCTACTGCCATAGTCGAGATCGTTAGCAGTAATACCTACCTCTCGAACTATTCCTCTCTTTGAAATGTTATACTCTATATAGGAATTAAAATCTTTGTATTTTAATTTCGAATTTGTGATATTGCAGGATAACGTCCAATGCGCGGATTTGCCACTTTTAGGAGTTCTTTTTCCTAAAAGATTGATAGCGGCAAACTCTGACTTTGGACATTTTTTTATAAATAAAGAATAAATGAAAACTGCGATATTAGTCGATGGTGGGTTCTTTTTGAAAAGATATGAATCCATTAAAGGGTTTGAGAAAGATGATCCACCTGATGCAGTAGCTAAGAACTTAGTTTCATATTGTTTTAAACACATAGTTCGTGTTAACCGGTACCGAAATCGGTATCACCTTCCACTAACAGAACTATATCGTATCTTCTATTACGACGCAAAACCTTTCGACGGTGACTCACAAAACCCGATTAGTGGAAAATCTCTAAACTTTAAAAATACTGAACTATATAAATTTCGACATAGCCTTTTCAAAGAACTCAAAGAACAAAGAAAAATCGCTTTAAGGTTAGGGTTTCTAAAGAATAGTTCGAAGGCGTGGACAATTAAAGCACGACACACTAAACCTTTGCTTTCAGGGAAGAAAGAACTAGGAAAACTAACCATCGATGACCTTGACTTCCCTTTGAAACAAAAAGGCGTAGATATGAAAGTGGGATTGGATATTGCAACTTTAGCCTTTAAAAATCAGGTGGATCAAATTATATTAATTACCGGTGATAGTGATTTTGTCCCCGCAGCAAAATTTGCCAGACGAGAGGGCGTGGACATGATTCTTGATCCTATGCTAAATAACATCGATTCATCTCTTCGTGAACATATTGATGGATTGTGGAGTATAAAAAATATGTCAAAAAGAGAGTTAAGCCCAACAGACGAAAAGAGCAACTAACAAGGGTGTATAAGCAACAGCAATCTGCAAGATAGCTACCTCCATATACGGAACGTATAGATACCTATACCCAACCCTCATACCCCCTACCTTACATAAATTATGTTCCCTTTTTTGGGGCTTAACAAAACGTCTGCTAGCTTTGCCCACCCTGGGATTGAACATTGAGGGCAGAAGAGTTTTTATCTATTTACACTTCCGACGGTCTGGTCCAAACGCTAGCTGAAAGGCTTCGTACGTCCCAAAACGAAACATTTCATCTAAAACGTCTCCGTGGCAGTCTGGATGCTGTACTCTTTGCTGCTGTATACAACGCTACGCCCCTCCCTCATCTCCTCATTTTAGAAAATAAAGAAGAAGCAAACTATTTTTTGACCGACCTGCAAAACCTGCTCGGGGAAACAGAACTATTATTCTTTCCCATGTCGTACAAAAAGCCGTACGATTACGAGTATGTGGAAAACGCAAACATCGTCATGCGTTCCGAAACGTTAACCCGCCTGAACGAAAACCCAAAAAAGACAATAGTTATTACCTATCCCGATGCCTTGGCCGAAAAAGTCGTCAACAAAAAACTACTCGTCGACAACACCTTGATCGTAAAAAAGGGAGCGCTCCTAAGCAGCGGGGTATTAGAAAAATTCTTCCACACGCATGATTTCGAAAAGGTGGACTTTGTCCACAACGCAGGCCAATTCGCCATACGTGGAGGCATCGTTGACGTGTTCTCTTTTGCCCATACCTTGCCCTACAGAATAGAACTGCTTGGCAACCAAGTAGACAGCATCAGAAGTTTCGATTCCGGATCACAACTTTCCGTAGAAGAGCTAAAAAAGGTAAACATAACCCCCGGTTTTCAAACACGTCTGGTTCGGGAAAAAAGACAATCCCTTCTTGATTTCATAGCCCCCAAAACAAAAATATGGATTAAAGACGTCGAACTTATTTCAGATCGGATGAACCGGCATATAGAAGCCGCCGCCAAACAATGGGACATCCTGTCGCAGCGCACAGGAAATGCAAACGTCGGATGCCTGCCCGATCAACTGTTTGAATCCTCCTCCGATTTTTTGGATACCCTAAAACATTTTGTAAAGATCGAATTCGGTCATACCTTTTACTTTCCTCCCGCCTCCGTTATAGAAATTCCCTCTTCCTCACAAACCTCGTTCAATAAAAATTTTGACATGGTAGCCACGGCCTTAGCCGATGCTCCCTTGCAGGGGTATTCCAATTTTATCGCCGCCGAACAACCCAAACAGTTAGAACGCCTGCACGACATTTTGGAGGAAATTAATACAGCATCAAAATTTGAGTCCTTAGCGTTTTCCCTCCGCAGTGGTTTCATCGACCGGCATACAAAAGTGAATTGTTACACCGACCACCAGCTATTCCAACGATTCTATCGGAGTAAAGAAAAAATAACCAAATCAAAAGCCATAACGCTGAGGGAATTATATACCCTTCAGCCCGGCGACTTTGTTACGCATATCGATTACGGAATAGGAAAATTTGCGGGACTCGAAAAAATACAGGTCAGCGGAAAAACACAAGAAGCCATCCGTATCGTTTTTCGCGATAACGACATGCTCTATGCCAGCATTCATTCCCTTCATAAAATTTCTAAGTACGCCGGTAAAGAGGGCACCCCTCCTGTAATGAGTAAGTTGGGCACGGGAGAATGGGAAGCGAAAAAAGCAAGGGTGAAAGGCAAGGTGAAAGACATCGCCAAAGAATTGATCGAGCTGTATGCCAAAAGAAAACAGACCCCCGGTCACGCATTCCAACCCGACGGACTCCTGCAGGCCGAGCTGGAAGCATCGTTCCTCTACGTAGACACGCCCGATCAAGCCAAAGCGACCGAAGAAGTAAAATGCGATATGGAGACCCCACACCCTATGGACAGGCTCCTCTGCGGAGACGTAGGCTTCGGTAAAACAGAGGTTGCCATACGCGCGGCCTTCAAAGCCCTAAACGAAGGCAAGCAGGTAGCCGTACTCGTGCCTACAACCATTCTGGCCATGCAGCACTACCGAACTTTTTGCGAACGGCTCAGCCCTTTTTCAACGCGCATCAAATACATATCCCGTTTTAAAAGCAGTAAAGAAATACAACAAGCCATCAAAGCCACTGCCGAAGGTGCATCGGACATCCTGATCGGCACACATCGCTTGGTAAGCAAAGACGTTCGGTTTAATGATTTAGGCTTATTGATTATTGATGAAGAACAAAAGTTTGGGGTTAAAATAAAAGACCGACTGAAAGAATTAAAAGTAAACGTAGACACGCTTACACTCACCGCCACACCCATACCCAGAACACTGCAGTTTTCGCTGATGGGCACGCGAAACCTAAGTATTATGACCACCCCGCCTCCGAACAGGCAGGCCGTTACAACAGAGCTACACCCCTACAACGAAACCCTGATTCGCGATGCTATACACCTCGAACTGCAACGTAGGGGACAGGTGTTCTTTGTACACAATCAAATAAAAGATATTGAGTACATAGCCAATATCATTTTTAAACTAGTACCCGACTCACGCATCGGCATCGCACACGGACAAATGGAAGGCAACCGTCTGGAAAAAGTAATGGTGCGATTCATAAACGGTGAATATGATATCCTGGTCTCCACCAACATTATCGAGTCGGGTTTGGACATTCCCAACGCCAACACCATCATCATCAATCAGGCACATACTTTTGGATTAAGCGATCTGCATCAGATGAGAGGTCGGGTAGGACGATCCAATAAAAAGGCATTTTGTTATTTGCTCACTCCTTCTATTTCTTCTCTTTCGGCTGAATCGCGCAAGCGGCTCACCGCTCTGGAAGAATTTTCTGAACTGGGAGATGGGCTTAGAGTAGCCATGCGCGACCTCGAAATCAGAGGCGCCGGTAACTTGCTGGGATCCGAACAAACCGGGTTTATTAACGATCTGGGTTTTGATATGTACCACAAAATATTGGACGATGCCATCCAGGAACTGAAAGAGCATGATTTCAAAAGCCTGTTCACAAAAGAGCTGACCGAAAAAATAATTCCCATAGTAAAAGAATGTACTATCGAAACCGACTTAGAAATACTTATTCCGGAAACCTACGTGAAAAATATCAGTGAGCGACTAGAACTGTACACCCGATTGGATGCCCTTAAAAATGAAGACGCATTGATGCGCTTTGAAAACACGCTCAAAGACCGTTTTGGCCCTGTCCCCGAGCCCGTCATACAGCTTATGAATTCGCTTAGAATACGATGGATAAGCGAAGAATTAGGCATAGAAAGATTAATTCTTAAAGCAGAAAAAATAAAGGCCTACCTCATTTCAGATAAAGCGCATTATTTTCAATCCGAACCTTTTGGTAAAATTCTTGAATTTGTACAGGCAAACCCAAGAAACTGTAAAATAGAAAATAAAAAAGGCAAATGTATTTTCACCATCCATGACATTCCTTCGGTTGGAAAAGCCTTACGTATATTAGAACGTATTATTTAAAACAAAAAAACAAACTGCCAAATCACCCAAAGATACAATCATCCACATAAAAAGTATAAAATATTGATAATCAAATAAATATCTATATTTATAGTTTGGCTTTTGTTCTTCATGGGGAAATCGATACCAAACCCTCTATCCTCTTTAAAAAAGGCTGTTATCCTATTGAATTAGATAACTATTTGTACCTTTGTGCAAACGTATTATCCTATCCCTTCTCAAAAGGAAACAAAGCAAAAACTTACCTCTTCTTTGGAAAACACCTATATATCTGTATATATTAGCGTTCGTTTTGAACTTTTAAATGTATGATTAAAAAAATAGAAATGAATCTTTTACGATTTCTCTCCATGGTAATGGCTACTTCTGTAGCGCTTTACTCCTGCTCAAGCAGCAGCAAACCTACCGCGATAGATCCGGGAAAGATGAGCACGACTACAGGCCTTGATTTCAACAATGAAGAAGGAGGCTTTGAAGTAGATGATTATCAAGGTCAGCCCGATGCTCCAAACATGGTCTTCATAGAAGGAGGAAGGGCTGTAATGGGTTCTTTCGAAGAGGACATAATGACATCCCGAGATAACATTGAACGAACTGTTTCCGTAGCTTCTTTTTACATGGACGAAACAGAAATAGCCAATATTCACTGGTTGGAATACCTACATAGTTTGGCCCAAGATGCCACGCAAGAAGAATATCTGGCAGCACTGCCCGATACAACTGTATGGGTAGGGAAACTAGCCTTCAACGACCCGTATGTTCAGCACTACTTGAGGTATCCTGGATTTCGATATTTTCCTGTTGTAGGAGTTACTTGGGTACAAGCCAATGATTATGCCGTATGGAGAACAGAGGCTGTCAACATAAAACTCGCCGAAGATGCCGGCGGAGACTATGCTGAAACGGAAGGACGAATACCTTTGGAATCCGGCTTTGTAGTTCCGGCATACAGACTGCCCACCGAAGCCGAGTGGGAGTACGCCGCACAAGCCCTAATCGGTACACAGTGGCTGGAAGAAATGCAGACACACCAGCGTATTTACCCTTGGGATGGTCACGCACTACGAAACCCCTATGGCCGATACATGGGATTTTTTCTCGCTAATTTTAAGCGCGGACGAGGGGACTACGCAGGAATCGCCGGTCGACTGAACGATGGTGCACTCATCACATCGTATATATATGAATTTCCGCCCAATGATTACGGTTTGTACAACATGGCCGGTAACGTGAGTGAATGGGTAATGGATGTATACCGTCCTATGTCGTATCAGGATTTCGATGACCTCAATCCCATCCGCAGAGATGGTTTTCTGGATGAAGTAACGGGGTACGATAGCAATAGTGAAGAAAACCCTCAAGGTTTCACCTCACTCATTACCGATAAAGCACGTGTTTATAAAGGTGGTTCATGGAAAGATGTGGCCTACTGGATGTCCCCGGGAACAAGAAGATATCTGAATCAGGATTCCTCTACTGCAACCATTGGTTTTCGTTGTGCCATGATTCGAGCTGGATCCAATTATTAGACCGGTTTCGTAAAAAAAACTCACGACGGACTTCTTAACTTTAGGCGTGTCCTTGAATTCGTTTTCAAGCGACGGCAATACATGCCACGCTTAACGTAGCACATCCTCCTCGCGCTAGGTGAATTCCACAAGCTTCCAGCGTAGCTCCCGTTGTCACCACATCATCCACCAATAAAATACGCTTTCCCTTAATACGGCTCAAATCTTGAATGGAAAAGGCATTTTCTACGTTTTTCCAACGCGCCTGAATAGTTTTATTCGTCTGGGTGGTGGTATAACCTTTCCTAACCGAAATCGAATCACTCCATGGAATCCCCAACACATAGCTTAGACCCTCAGCAAACTTAGCGCTTTGATTATATCCCCTCTTTCTCATCCTGATCTTATGCAAAGGAACCGGGATAATCAAATCGAACTCTTTCTGAAAACCTTTTTCGATCAATTCTTTTCCATATACTTTTCCCAACACAACACCTACCTCCGGATGGTTTTTGTACTTCAATTGGATAAGAAGATGCTGTGCTATTCCGGTCTTATTAAATTTCAGATAAGCAAAAGCATGTGTTAGCGGAAGCCTTCCTTTCAGTTTGTCCTGTACACTATTTTCCGTTGAACGATAAGGAGGTCTGGGTAAATTCAGCATACAACGAGTACATATCACGTCCTCGCCTCGTACCAGCGAACAAGAACACACCAAACAGCAATGAGGAAAAAACAAAGAAATAAAATCGTTTAAAAGCCGCATGAATATCTTATAAAAACCTTTCTAACCGAATAAAACCCCAAAAATGGGTTTTGTATCGTGCTCCGAATACAATCGGCATAACCCTAATCCAAAAACAATGCATTTTTTTACGTACTTTGAATCCAACAAGTACTTCTTATTATATTGCAAAGAGTAGGATCAAGTTAAGATTTCTTACGTTCTTACTACTGTATGCTTATGAAAGACATTAAAGTAATTGAAAAAAAGATAATAGCTTTTAAAAGAAGGTATTACCTGAATCTGGCTATCAAAGGGGGGCTATTACCCTTTCATTGATCTTATGCTATGCTTTGATTGCAAGTGTTATTGAATACTACGTATGGATGAGTGGCACCCTGCGGTTTTTTGTTTTGCTCTCTCTGCTGGGTCTACTGATGCTCTGTTTCGTGCTCTTCATGAGCAAGCCCTTTTCTTGGTGGGTGCGTGGAAAAGGATTAGGACAGGAAGAAAGTGCAAAAATTATAGGTTCCTTTTTTTCCGCTAGCCAAGACCAATTGCTCAACCTCATTCAACTATCGGCTAAAAGACATCGAACCGACCTGTTGGAGGCGGGCATCCTACAAAAATCAAAGCATCTGGAAGAAGTTCCTTTTGACCGTGTAATAGATTTAAGCAAAAACAGACGCTACATAAAATTCTTTTTAATCCCTTTGGGAATCATCCTGATACTGTTGTTCACCAACCACACCCTCCTCACCCAGAGTGCCGGACGTATTATGCATTTTAATCAAGAATTTTCCCCTACCCCTCCTTTTTCGTTTCATATTCAAAACGAAAACCTGAACATTTTTTTAAACGAACCCTTTACCCTGAACCTTCGTATAGAAGGATCCGATTTACCAACACACGTATACATCGTGTCCGGATCGCAACAACTCAAAATGATGTCACCGTCCGAATCCAACTATACCTATGCTTTCGGAGGACTTCAACAAGATATGACTTTTCGTTTTGAAGCCGATGGGTTTTATTCCGATAGCTATCTCCTGTCCCCTAGGACACGTCCGGAACTAACCCAAATCAAAGTCATGCTTAACTTTCCTCGCTACCTATCCAAATCCAGCGAAACGCTCCTTAATACCGGCTATCTCGAAGTGCCCGAAGGTACCGACATAGCATGGGAAGTAAATGCTCAAAATACGGTCTCGGCAAAGATCGGATTCGTTTCATCTAATCTTGAAAAGATAATGAAAAATATTGATAATCAATATTTTACCCATAATCAACGTTTCTCTGATCCAGACCAATACTGGATCACACTAGAAAACAAGGAAGCCCAAAACAAAGAACGGATAACGTATACCATTGACATAATTAAAGATCAACACCCCGAAATTGCAGTAAACCGGTTCTACGACTCCGTGTCCTACGAGAATGTGTTGCTAGGAGGTTACGTGGACGACGATTATGGCGTAACCGCACTCTTACTTAACTACGAAAAAACCACGCTCGGATTAACGGAAGAAAAACGTTCCATCCCTATTCCTATCAAAAGAAACCAAACCCGGCAAGATTTTTTCTATTCGTGGGCACTAAATTCATTACACCTTGAACCCGGCGATAAGATTCAATACTTTTTAGAAGTATGGGACAACGACGGAGTAAACGGGCACAAAGCCACCCGCTCTGCTTCTTATACGCTCGTATTACCCCATGAAGAAGAAATTAAAAAAAGCATTGGCGAAACACAGAAGCAGACGGAGGCTACAGCCGATAAAAGTTTGAAAAAAGCAAAGAACTTAGGCGCCCTCATCGACGAAGCACGACAAAAACTCAGAGGAAAAAAAATAATGCGATGGGAGGAAAAGAAAATGTTAGAAAGTATTCTCAGGAAAAAAGACAGCCTGGAACATTCTATACAAGAGCTTCAAAAACAGAACCAAATGCTCAACAACCAAAAGGATTCTTTTCTAAAACAAAGCGAAAGGATAACGGAAAAGACAAAACAGATTCAAAAATTGATGAATGAACTTTTTGATGAGGAAACCAAACAACTTTTTGAAGAACTTCAGAAGTTGATGGATGAAAATGCAAATTTGCACCAAATACAGCAAGTCCTTGAAAAAATGAGCAAAAAAGAGGTTAACATGGAAAGAGAATTAAAAAGAATGCTTGATCTACTCAATCAACTTCATTTTGATTATAAACTTGACCAAGCCATTGAAGAACTCAAAGACCAGATTAAAGAACAAAAAGATGTGCTCGAAAAGACCCATAAAATGATTTCTGAAAAGGAGAAAAAACGGGTTCCAAAAAAAGAAAAGCATGAACCCTTTGAAAAATCCGAAAAGAAAGAACAAAACTTAGCTGAAGAACAGAGCCTGTTATCCGAAAACTTTGAACGTCTGGAAGAAAGGCTTAATGAGCTGGACAGTCTTTCAAAAAAAACAGGGGAAGAAAACAATATGCCTTCCCAAGAAGAAACCGAAACAGTAAAAGAAGCACAACAAAAGAGCAAACAATCTCTGGAGCAAAATAATCCCGATGAATCTTCAAAATGGCAAGAAAAATCCATTCAGAAAATGCAAGACATACAAAAAGAACTTGAAAGCATGCAGAGTACCATGCAATTCGAACAAGATACGCAGAACTTGGTACTTTTGCGGCAAATTCTACATAGTCTTATCATGCTTTCTTACAATCAGGAATCGCTGATGAAAAATTTGGATAAAACTCAACGGGCTGATCCCAAGTACCGGATATTAAGTCGGGAGCAAGTCAAGCTCAAAGATGATTTTAAGCCCCTGGAAGACAGTCTGTTAAGCCTTTCTTCTCGAGATCCTTTTATGGGGTCTTTTATCATGCGAGAGATTGGAGAACTAAACGAGCATTTGAATAAGGTTGTGGATAATATGAAAGCAAGGGAAGAAGAAAATACTTTATCTGAGATGCAACTTTCCATGACCGGCATAAACAATCTAGCACTCATGCTTAGCGATCACTTCGA
>JAFMSR010003827.1:0-11918 GCA_022818135.1 Saxidomus purpurata | reverse complement strand
TTGAAATGGTATCATTTACAGGCCAAAAGATCCACCAGTTAGTAAAATAAATTGTCACTCTATCGGAACATCACCACGGCAACCAAAGAGGCTGACCAAACTGCAGTCAGAGCAGGGAATCAGGCTTGATCCTGTAAGTACTAGTCCATATATCAGTACTTATAGGATGATGAATGTATCCTTAATTTCATGTAAAAATGTTTTTGACTGATGATTTTCTTTAGATTTGTCACGGACTACATGCAAACAAAAGAATGCTGAACCTGCCACTAAGTTATGAGTGATAGTGTTTTTGAAAGTACATGTAGTTGATTGGTAACCTAGTTTGTTACCAAAATAACAGCTTACTAATTTAGGGTGACAGGTTTGAGTCTGCCACTGACCTGAAAGAGGATTAGAGTCTACTGCCAGTTCTTCACAGAAACGGCGGCAAGGTGAAGTGCCCCATTGTGCAAAACTGAAGTACATGTAGTGTTCAAACAAGTGTTTAATTCTAAAAATAAAGGGACAGAAATAAAATGTTTTTGGAATTAAACATTAAAACTTTAAAAAGTAGTGTACTATGTTATACTGCTATAGTGTACATGCAGTAATTATAACTAACTCCTGATGATTGTATTATGTAGGAAGAAGAAGAAGATGATGAAGAGGAAGTGCAGAAGCCACCCAGACAGAAGGGTTTCCCACAGGAACGTGTGTTTGAGCAGCCAAAACCACAGAGAGTTGACACGACCATTGGGAAAGAAGCAGATAAACAATTACTCAGAGACTTTATAAATGGAGATTATTGTATACATGGGGTAATACATAAATTATTTTAAGATTACTTTGAAAGATTGGTATAGATAAATTCCAAGCCATTTACATAGGGTATATCATATAGAATTTACTTGTCTTTAAAGCTGATACATCACAATTGTATCATAGGGTAGTGGTAGCATGTTCACCTTGTGGTCACTGGGTCTAGGGTTTGACCCCAACCATGTCATGGCAGTGGTGTCCTTAGTCACATTAATAATGTATTGCCTATCTCTCTCTTCAAGATTGATTCCATCTGGAGTTTTTCTCAAAAGTGATTTATGTACAAAATCTAACTTTTGGGTTCAGTCTTCTTTGTCTTTCGTCAAGACCAGGAAAAAACAGTAGGGTTCTGGTAACCCTGTCTACCCAGTTTTTGGCCCTTGCCTTGAATTGCATATTTATACCCCCGAAACGAAGTTTAGGGGGGTATATAGGAGTCATCCGGTGGTTGGTCCGTTGGGCTGTCGGGCGGTCTGTTGCATTTTCCTTGTCCGGAGCATAACTTGAAAACTACCAATTGGAATTCAATACAACTTCATACAATGGTCAAGCACATTGAGAGGAAGTGCAGTGTACAAGAACCATAACTCTATCTTGACTAATTACAGAGTAATTGCCCTTTGCTACTTTTCCTTGTCCGGAGCATCACTTGAAAACTACAGGTTGGAATTCAATACAACTTCATACAATGGTCAAGTAAATGAGAGGAAGTGCAGTGCACAAGAACCATAACTCTATGTTGACTCATTACAGAGTTATTGCCCTTTGTTACTTTTCTTTGTCCGTAGCACAATTCTAAAACTACTGGTTGGAATTTGATACAACTTCATACAATGGTCAAGCACAATGAGAGGATGTGCAGTGTACAAGAACCATAACTCTATCTTGACAAATTACAGAGTTATTGCCAAGAAAAATATCTCTTTTTAGTTTGTTTGCTAGGTATTCTGTTACTACGAACTTCCTCAGTTTATAAAGCAGTCTTTCGGGGGTATTAATCACATTTAGTGATAGCTCTAGTTTTGGTAGTTCCAAAGACTATCAACTAATTTCAAGTACAAAGAAGAAATGGTTCTTAATTTAGCTTAGATGAAATAATTTTGAAAAGTAAGATATATTTCCTACCTATGCATTTTTTTTCAGTATATCAGAACCACAATTTTTTTTCTTAGCCTTATAATTAATGTTGTTGATATAACATTTTCCAGGGAGGAGGCTGGTGGAAGCACGAGTTCTGTTATAACAAACATGCTAAACAATATCATGAGGTTTGTAGTCATTTATTTTTGAGTTATGGTATAATTTTTATATTAATGAGCAGTCTAACCATGGTCTAAACGGAGTATAAATCTATATAATGTAATTGATGTTGTTTGAATTACTGGTAGAGTTATTTTAGTTTAGAAATTCACCATTTAGTGGGATTGAAAATCAGATGAATGGATAATTTTCTTACTGCTGATCTTGCATTATAAAACTATTATCTTTTAAATCTGACCTGGCGGTATTTAGAAATCTTAATTGATATTTAATAGATTAAGAAATAAGAATAGATCAGGAAATCATTTTGAATGTAATGAAGGTTTTATTTTATGCAGGAACCAAATGGTATGACAACAATATTTCTGGGACACTGGGATAAACAGAAACATATAGATTGGCTAGAAAGAAATCCACATAAAAAGCCAAAAGAACCTCATAATAGAAAGTAAGTTCTCTATCAACCTTTCACTTTTATTAGCTCGTCTGATTTTTGAAAAAAATGACGAGCTATTGTCGTCACTTGATTGTCGTCGTCTTCGTCGTTGTCGTCGGCGTTGGTTAAGTTTTGCGTTTAGGTCACTTACATGGAAACTATCAAAGCTATCACTTTGAAACTTGGAAAGCTTGTTCATCTAATACCCTTCTTCACATTGTATGCTAAAGATGCTGAGTCTGACCTGTTTTTTTGGGTAAAAAACATGAATTTTGATTGATTTTGGTTGATTTTGAGAATTGGACATAGCTTCTTCATTTTTGTTAGATTGATTTCAAATTTTTCACAAACAATAAATGGATAATGTACTTCAACATATCAGACGGGGTTTTGAGCTATACATTTGGGGGGGATATTTTAATATTTTTGGACTTTGTAGTTTTTAGATAGTCTGATTTTTTCAGTTTTGCGTTTAGGTCAGTTACATACAAACTATCAAAGCTATCACTTTGAAAGTTGGAATACCTGTTCACTATCAAATGTACAATAGAATGAAGGAAGAGTTTTACAAGTTACATAACCCTGTCATGTATTTTGACTGGGTTATTGCCCCTTCTTGACTAAGAAAGTTTCACACACACAATAGTTTTGTAATTTTAGTGAACATAATGCAACCAAACTTAGTGTATAGGAAGTATTTATGAATATTTTTTAAATTGGATTGTGTTTTGGGGCTGCTGGGGTCAAGGTCACTGTTACTAAAAATAGGAAAACTGTAATATATTCAATATCTTTAGTTACAGTTGACATAATGTAACCAACTTTTGTTTGAGGTAAGTATTTAAGAAGATCTTTAATGGGGTTGTGTTTTGGGGCTCCTGGGGTCATTGTCAATGTCACTGTAACTAAAAATAGAAAAACAATAATATGTTGAATATCTTTAGTTACAATTTACATAATGTAACTAAATTATTAAGTGTGTAATATATATAAATGAAGACTTTTATTGGGATTGTGTGACAGCTGATATAGGGCACTAGAGAGTCCTATGTACACATTTCTAATAGTACTTTAGATATATCTTTACATTGTCTTTAAGTTTTAGAACGGAGGGCCCCTGAGCGCAACCACTTGTCAAATGGAACATTCTTTGAATAGACACTGTAGAAATTGCAACGTACTATCGAGTCCATTCTGAATTCGGGAAAGTGATCATGTCGGTTACCATGACAACTACTTTTTCTGAATCGAATAGAATCAAAAGTTTTGAACAAATGACATTTGTAGAAGGTTAAGATGGAATATTGCGCGAAGTTTGGTTGAAATTGGCTTTGTAGCTAGGTGATATCAGTTTGAAGGCATAAAAATGAAGACGTGTCCAACGATCCTAAAACATGAACGTGGACACTCCAGGTACGCTCAGCACTAAATACTAAAGCTGAGCCGACTGCCAGATCTCATCAACCTCGAATGAGGAAGATGGACCCAAAATCATATACAAAACAAACAGGTGTTAAAGGGACTGGTCTCGTGATTCATTACAAAACTGAAATTATCAGTTTATGAATCCCAAGTTAAACATTTGGGATAGAACAGAAAAGTTTGTTTAAGATGGTGTCGGTTTGGATGACCAGCGTTTTACAAACGACGCCAAGAAAAATTGTCGTCTAGGTCACAGTAAATGATAAAAATCAATTCAATTGAGATAATGATCACTTGAGAAAGTCGACTTCTGTAACAATAAGAAGTCGGTATTTGAATACTTTTAATATTTCCTATTTGTTTATTTAGTCTATAGCTAGAAGCCTACAAAGTTTTATCTGCTGTACATTTTACTGGGTTTCTGACATATATGTATGATAGTGATATTAGATTATAGTAAGTAGCAAAATATTTTGCTTCATCTACCGCCCTGTCGTTTGGGAGATGTGATGACTATATCCGTTCTTCCAACGTATTAAAGGGATTGTGTTAGAATAGGTCCATATGTAAGAATGCCCACTTGCCTAAATATGCTATCCTCAAATATGATATTCTCTTTAAAAATAAGTATAATTACTGCACTGATGCTTTCTGGGAAGTTTTATAGAAATTCATGAGGTGTTAAGGACAGAAGAAAAGGTAAAACAAGCATGTGTCTTGTGCATAATAAATTAAGTATGCAAATGATTTTTGCCCGGCCCGGCACAACACGGGACAGAGTACTAGTGTAATATAATATACTAGTGATATTTTAGCCACTTGTACCTAAGTAACAGCTTATTCTAGAACGATGCCCATAAAAACAACCAACAACAAATATTTCAACACCAGCTTCTTTGAAAAACGTTTGTTTAGCGAGTGGGTCGTTAAGATCCACTTGCTTTTGAAATGCGCATTTTGAAAAGCACTTTATATAAATCCAATCCATGACAGTCTGAACCGCCAGAGGCTTTCCATTAAAGCTTAAACTTCGGCAAGAGGAACAGAAAATAACTTTCATAATATGAACGTGAAAATGGATTTGAAAGCACATTCGTTACCGGTCAGAGAAAGGTATTAAGAAAATCTTTGAACTGCACAACTTATAGAAACTTTGTATGCATATGTCGCGAGTGCTATGCATCACGTGATCGACCAGACAGGGAATGGTAAAAATGTTCTGCTGTGCGTACGTGACATCGGACTCTGTGATATTTGAGGAAAAAACGTCTCGAACTGGGTTATGTTATATTTTGTAGACATATCAAAACACTCCATTGTGTACCATTAACATTTGCACATTAATTATATTTTATGTAAAAATTGCGTTAAATTTTCAGAGAAATGCTCTGCCCCGGTGTTAAAAGGTAGCCTGACAGAAAACAAATGAATCATTTCACAGATTTGATGAAACTATGAACTTTGAAATGCTCGGTGTTTAGACTCGGAACTATAATGCCCCATACATTCTCTAAAACCGATCAACCTTGCTTTAATGAAATGGAAAGCTGTTTTGTAGCTCAAAAGACGATTTAGAACGGACTCATATACTCATAAATCATCTGTGAACCTATATATATACGTGAAAAATTCAAAAACATGTGCCGGAAGACAGGCAATGTGGAATTATCTTTGCCTTGCCTAAGGACACTGCCGACATGGCGATGGTAGGGATCAAAGCCGGAGCCCTTCGATCCTGAGACGAACGAGCTCCCTCTGCACCACTGTGAACCTCTTGCCGTCAGCACTTTGATTTACTTAGTATAAAGATAGCGGGCCATCATTTAAAAAAAACATTATACCATTACTTTTAATATCTCTAAACTTGGTTTAATTCAGTGCTAAAACCAATAAAAGTGGCTCATTTATTGATCTACTGAAACCTTTAAAACGGAAAAAATAAGATCATTGAACTTTGTCGTGAGATCATAGTTGTGTATTAGTAAAGCAACATAAGTAATCATTTAAAATGTATAATATTATTTTTCTCATGTGTGTTTCCGATCTCAAGATTTACGAGTGTTTTTAGAAGCCGTTCATTATCTGAGTAAGATGTTTTCCAAATTGTATAGATGAAGGGTGTCAGTGTCTCGCAGTCACGTGCGTTTAGCGCGAGATGTTACAGATCCTTACACTAAATGTTATTTTGTTTGAGTATCTGGTTACGACTAACTGAGAATATTGTCATCGTCGTCTTGCGTTACATTAATCAATTACAGAAAGCGAAGCCATGGTATCATATCGTAATACAGTGACCTAATTTTGTTAACTTTTGTCACCTGTGTCATTATTTTTGAGAAAATATTTGAATTTGATGGTTTTGATTTAAACCTCCCCTGTGAGGTAAACTATTATCAATTTATGTTTTATAATACCGGTGGTTTTAATATATACGGATGTGATCAAATACTTTGAAAAAGAACTTTTGTCAGTTCTATTATGGAAAATAGACTGAATGCAGGATGCAGGTCAATGACCCTTGTAATATGTCGTCTTTCAGACAAAGGTGTCTGCCATTTTAATGTGGATGTTTAATGGGTGTACTTCTCACTTCATTGTAGTACAGATTTTTGTTTATATTACATGTATATGAAAATATTGAAATAAGCAGGAAATTAATTCACTTTTCGGAAGAGTTCAATTTCATCTGTGAGTTTTTAAAATTCTAATTACCAATAGAACATAACTACAGGAATTGATAAGTGCAGTGTGTTTAGCTTACACTGACGAAGAGATATACATGTGAAAGAAAACAATATCATACAATTTAAGGGGAGTTAAGCTTAACATGTGAAAAGTTACAATGTTTCAAACTGAAAACTAAATATGACCAACAATCTTTAACGTGCTGGCGGCAAGTTAATTATCAATGGATGCTGATCAGCCTGCACATGGTAAAGGCAAAAGCAAGGTTAAAAGTCCTGTTTCTCACACAATCGTGATGACGCCTTTGCCTGTCTAAGAAATAATCGTGATTATTTGCATTGTTAAAATGAGTAGGCGGATCAGAATCACAACGAAGTCTGTGCATACAATGCAACATTTTTGGAAAAGTGTTTCAATATTCGTTGGTGTTTCATTGCGATCTCCGGGTACGGCCTTTGTTGCTATAGAGAAATGCCTGTCATAACAACTATGATAGGAAACTCTACATAATAGATTAGTTTTGTTAAGGTACTGAGAGTAGCTTTCACTTTCGCTTCGTTTTATCTAATTACCACCCAAATTAATGAAGATGAATTCCTTGCAATTAATGTAACACGCGGCATTTCACATCTGGGGTATTCTTTCTATTTTCAAGAAAATTTTAGCTTCACATAAAAGGTCTTTGTTTTTCAAATGTGACCTTTCGCCTTAGGCGTCATCTTGAGCATACTTGAATAACAAATGACCTTAAAGTTGGAAATACTCAAGTGCCTCCGTTTCCAAGACTATAATAAAGAGGGATCTTAAAGAACGAATATTAAGCCCCTAATCTGTGGACCTTTTCATTTTTAATAAGCTCGTGAACGGGCATTCTTTTCGGGTAATCATTAATAGCACCGCATTCATCTGGATGGGTGATTCCTGTTTTAGACTGCTGACTTTAATCACGTATTAGGGTACGATATTGCCTTAAAAAGTGGAGTGAAAAAATGTGTTGACTCATTTATATAAAAAAACAGTAATGCTTGATATATTCTTACTCTTTTATTCTTAACTGCTGCATTTTATTTTAATGACTTAATTTTATTTTTTGACTTTTTAATAAATATTCTGTTTACTGTTTAAGGAATAACTTTACACTTTGTGACGAATTAATTTTACTTTTCATAAAATGCGCATTTTTTTTCTTGTAAAGCAAGCAGTCATTTTATTTCATGGATAATCGGTGAGATAAACATAAAGAGGCAGAAAATACTGGCAATTACGGGAAACCGTGAACTTTAAATTATTATAATTTTCTGTGTAGGATGTATGATGACTTTATTTTACGAAATCTCATCTAATTGCTTTGATTAGTTACACTACATAAAATTGGTGTTATTTTACTTAAATTGAATTGCATCTTTGAAAATTCCTTATACTGAAAAAGTTTAATGGCTAAGGCTATCATCACCACATCACTACCTGGTACTGAAGGCAAACATAGAGACGTGTTATTTAAAAATTCATCTTTACCCTCGCGTTGATTTTCGTTACAGGATTACGGTTGAGAAAAAGAGTACACGTTTGAAATGACGGTGACAACGCTTAAATGGATTGCCATAGCAACTGTTACAGTTTTGGTAAGTTAACAATTTGCTTGATTCACTGAAATCTTCCGGAACAGTAAATACATTTCAGTATGATGATTTATTTTGGAGAATTAAGTCCGTGGAAACTTGTTTTAATTGTCCGAGAAAAAGATACATGATTACTCTCATATAGAGATACAGGTTGCCAATTAAGAAAAGCTGAAATTCGGATATATTGTAACTGGTCGTAATATATCAGGACCCAGATTGAATAGTAGCTCTGATTCACTGAGTCCCATTTTCTATGACAGAGTATCTTAGATTGTTTGCTTTTTTTGCTACTGTTTTGGTGCTTTATTTGTTTCTTTATTTTCTCTTTTTTATCTTCACCGAAAGGCCTGTAGGGAATCACGACGATAGTCGCCACTCTGTCTGTACGTCCGTCCGATATTTTACTAGAGCATAACGGGAATATCATTAAAGTGATTGAGTTGATATTTCATACAATAATATAGGTCATTGAGAGGAAGTGCAGCAACAAAGAACCATAACCTCAGTTTCCTTCTTTTTTAATTATCATCCTTTATATTAAAAGCTTTTTAGTAGCATGCCTCATATATTTATTCTTTATCTCGAAAAAGTATTGAAAGGATTAAGTTGATACTTCACACATTGAGAGAGTCTGGTAAGCTAGTAAGAGGGGTGAAGAGACCATAACTGTAACCTTTCCCATTTTGTAATTATCTCCCTTTATAACATGCTTGTCCGGAGTATAACTCAAAAACTATGTAAAGGAGTGAGTTAAATTTTCACACAGTGATGGATGACATTGAGAGGGAGTGCAGTGACCAGGAACCATAACTCTAGCTGACTCAGCTCCATTTATGGTATGAACTTATGCTTGTCCGAAACATAATTAAATCAAAGCGCTGTGAGCGCTGAAGGCCAGTGGGCTCTAAATTAACTCCCCTAAAACAACTTTTGACCTTCGTGATTTGCGCTGAACCTTACCTAAAGCGCGGGTCGAAATGTGCAGAGGGCGAAATTTAGTATATGACACAGAATTAATGATTCACAAATATATGGGTGGCAGGGAAGTTTGTTTTATTGTAAAACGTACGTTTAATGAAAAATAATCACATGGTCAACAATATCAAATGTTTGAGAGAACAATCAAAATAATTCAATCTGAACTTTGTTCAACTTCAAGCGATATCTGATGTGGATCGAAAATTTTTGTGTACCAAGGACAAGACCTTGAAACACAAATAAACAAAGCAATACCAGCAATGAAATATAAATACATTTGTACAGTACTGTACAATGTGTATAACAGAGAAAACCCAAAATGATTCTTGGTTACCTTGTAGTTGTAATCGGTGAAACCGTTCACTGGGCCTTGACATGCAGCGTCCTCGATAAATGGCGGGTGATTTTGATCACGTGAGTTCCTTCTCGGAATGTACGTACATTATATCTTTTTTTAAAGATATTTATTTTTAGGTAAATATATATCTAATCGTTCGTAAATAAGAAAGTTGTCAATGAAATAACATCAGAAATTTGAAAATCAAACTATCGTGCCCCGTACTTTTCCGTAAATATCCGTACTTTTCCGTGATATGCATATGATTCTTCCGTAATCAGCTTACAGTGCAGTAATTTCTAAAACAGAAAAAAAAATGTGTAATGCAGACCTTTCTGTAATCGCTTGAAGTTGTATGTACTGTTTTTATGTTATACTGTATGTTCTTATCGTATGCGACATTCAAACAGAAGATTGATCTGGTCTGTCTTGCACTACTTTCCCATAGCGCATGTTTACAGTTGTTATTCGCACATAGCACAGTTAAGTTGTCTGCAGTGTTTGAAATGTGGTATGCTATCTTAGGCCTAGGGGCCTTTCAGTCCCCAGGCCAAAAACCATGAAATATTTATTATACATAGTGATAGAAAATACTAGGAGTAATTACAGTGTCTTATAACATTAATTCGGCCTTGTCTCAATTTGAATAATCCGCCTTTATCATGTGAAATTTAGCTTGTAGCTCAAAATCTGTTCAACAAATTTATATATATAATATGTACATGTACATAGTGATAGAAAATGCTAGGAGTAATTACAGTGTCTTATAACATTAATTCGGCCTTGTCTCAATTTGAATAATCCGCCTTTATCATGTGAAATTTAGCTTGTAGCTCAAAAACTGTTCAACAAATTTATATATATAATATGTACAATGTATATATGTAAGACGGTGAAAGAGGATACGTGTAAGAGAAGTGCTGTGTAAAGAACAACATTACTTTATCCGGGCCTATGATATTGAATTACGTCCATTAATTATTACCCGCCCAAAGCTAGAGGGGGTGTAGGAATGGTCTTTGCCCGTCTGCCAGTCCGTCTGTAACATTTCGTGTCCGATCCATAACTCGTTAACCACCTTTATTTTCATATTTCTTTGGTCAGATAGTCATCTCATCGAAATGTGCTTAATCCATGTCGTAACGCCGCCCGCTCAAGGTCAAGACAATACGTAGGGGGTCATTGGTTTTTCGAATCCTATCCTTAACCCCAAAACCCTTTTAAGAATTTTCATTTAACTTTGGTCAAATTGTCATCTCATATCATCAAGACTACGTGTAGAACCTATGTCCCAACCTCAATATTTTATTTTGGTTGTCTTCAATTACTATTTTCATGTAAATAAATTGAAACTTGTTAAGTATTCATTAGCAAGAACAGAACATGTGTGCTGTATTCCTGAAAACGCAGGCGTCTGTGAGCATCGGTGTTACAGATTCTCTTGGTTTCCATACTTCTTCATTATGTACAATGACATGAATGAAAAGGTTACTTTATCGTACGTAGATGACTAGATGGTGCATCATTATAAATTGTTTTGTGGAATCTTACGTACAGCTATGAATTTCCTTTCAAATAATTTCGTAAACGGTCCATCGGATTGAAGTGTGAAATTTGTGAAGAAAATCTGTAATGTACATTCTGAAGATGGCTGTTTTGTTTTCGATAGATGCAAGCTACCTGCAGAGTTGTGTGTGCAAAATTTGTGCAAGATTTAGACTTCACATTTTGTCATCATTGCATTACATTGTGATAAGTTGTGCATGTAGGTTAGTTTATACTAATTTATTTATTCTCGATTGCGAAACAAGTTATTACAACTTAGATTAATCGCTCTCGAGACTCATTCCAGATGGAATCAACCTCGAAGAGAGAACAATGTGGAATTATTTGTGTCTTGTCTAAGGACACTACCGACATGGCTATGGTAGGTGCATGTAGGTTAATCAATATAGTCAGCAACTATAAGCTATGATCTTGACTTTTTCAATATGCAACAGGACATGTTAAACAATCAATTAGCCTAATTCATATCATTCCGTTTCTATTGGCGATTTCAGTGGTCATTCCAGAAAACTCTTGTTCAATGGAATCCCGAGAGAAAGGCGATTGTCCTGAAATAAAAAAATCTGCTGATAGTTAAGAGCGCGTAAACTACTTAACGTGGTCGCTTTCTTGGAGATTTAGTTAAAACGATTTTCAGAAAAAAACTTTTTAAGCTTTGCATTAATAAGGTACATGGAACAAAAACCAACGTCAAGATCCATACCTCCAAGCCTTTCAATTATGATCCAGTATTGATTTTCATCCAATATTGCCTTTCCTTATGTCGTTGTCTAAGGGGGACAATCAAGTTTAGAATACATAAAAGATTGTC
>JAFMSR010003826.1:0-11941 GCA_022818135.1 Saxidomus purpurata | reverse complement strand
GTATCATTTGAAAGTATACACTCTGCAGTTTATAAACATGGTAAATATGTTAAAATCGTTCAAATAACAAAAAAGTTACAAGAGTACAAACTTTGATACATTTTGCAATTAAATATGTCTCGCGGTGTTTGCAGCAGTAAAAATACGACCGTACCTTGGCTACGGCTTGCACTTTCCAAAGATGTAAATCTTTTGAAAATTGATTGAGTAAAACGGAAGTTACAGGCCTTTAAAATTTTTGTTGTTTTGTGTAATTTTAAAGAACCAGTTAAAGGGGCGACTTTTCTTTTCTGAATGATATTGTATTAAAAGTGTAATAATTAAAAAAAACCTCAATTGGTAAGTACTTTTACGTGTTTAACTAATAAATTCCAGTTATATCTCATATATTGGTTTTGTTGTATAAATGCAAATAGTGGATAATTAATCTGTATTTTGTTATGTGGGTGCATTAATCAAACATCTCTGAGTCTGTTAGATGTGTATTAAGTGAGGCCTAAACAAGAAGTGATATTGCGGAGTGATGCAATCACTGAAGAAGAAGAACATGATGATGATGATGATGATGATGATGATGAAGGAGTGCTATGAGAGAGAGAGAGAGAGAGAGAGAGAGCATTTAATAGAAAGGGTCAAGATAAATGAACCCTGGACTACATGATTGTCTGCTAAGATTATCAGAGTTGTCTAAAATGTAACATAAATGAATACTGCAATGAAACTGTATCTGCAGTTGGCATGTCTCACAGTTTCTATCTTGTTTCCTGTAATCTTGGACAGTTACCAGTCAACTCTAACTTTAGCCAGATATGAGTTGGTTTATAGTGTAATTGTTGACGCCTTTTCTATTCTCTTCTCCAAAATAACCACAGTTGTTTGTTATATATCTTGAATCTTCTCTGTCTTGTCAGAGTTGCCTACCTCTATAGACTGGACCGGTAATATTACTCTTGTGTTGTATCCAGTAAAAGATTATAAGAATAACGCCGTTATAAACAATCCAAAAGCTAGAGGGAAAATGGATTTATGCACAGAACTAGACCTAATTGACATTTTGAGGGAACTATATATAACATCTAGAAGACTAACTTGGCGAACAAGTAATTATTGTGAACACCGTAAGATAGATTTTTTCTTAGTATCAGAGAACTTCTTTTTAATGTTCTTGATTCTGAAATACAATATGTTTCTAAGAGTGACCAGTCAACGGTTATTTAGATACTAAAGGGAGAAATTCAACAACTCTTATGTTGAAGAAATCAAAAAAAGATTAGAACAACACAAAGTCTCTGTAAGCTGAACTAAATCCAAACATTGAAAGGAAAGTATTGACAATTGAAATTTAAAATAAAAAGTAAATGAGCTTTTAATGAAACTTTACTACCGGAAATTCTAGAAAGAACTATTACGTAGGCTAATCCCGGGTGTAGATTTTCCATGTTTTTAGCACACAAAAAAACATGTAAAAACATGTAAAAAACACGGAGTATTGGAACGAAGAAAAAACAAGGAATTCAGCAAAACCATAGAAAAAACATGGAAAAATGAGAAAACATGGAAAATTGTGAGAACACGAAGTATTGGAACGTTTTCCATGTTTTAACACGTAAAAAACACGGAAAATAATTTCCAAGGTTTTTTCACGGAAAACATGGAAAATTGTGAGAACACGGAGTATTGGAACACTTTCCATGTTTTTACATGTAAAAAACATGGAAAATAATTTCTAAGGTTTTTTCATGGAAAAACATGTAAATTGTGAGAACACGGAGTATTGGAACACTTGCCATGTTTTTACATGTAAAAGCACGGAAAATATATTCTATGGGTTTTCACGAAAAACATGTAATAACACGGAATGTTTTGTATGTTTTTCCGCGGAAAAAACACAGAAAAATACTAGTACAGAAAAATTATTTCCGCATAATTTCTGTGCTTTTACATGTAAAAAGAATTAATATTTTAACTATTTCCATGTTTTTTCCGTGTTTTCACCAGTAAAATTCTGTAATTGAAATGCAATTTAAAAAGTTAAAATCTAGCTCAATTTTACTGCTCGTCAGCTGATGCTTGTCTTTTCAAGATGTCCAGAAATGATACAGTAACTGATAATGAGAACGATGAGGGAACAATTCTACTGCTTAATTTAAGCCTAAGCACAAAATGTGTAATTAGTGTGCTGGTTTTGATTTCTGTCTCAATCATGTCAATGCCTAACTATCCACTGACCACATCAGAACACTGCTGCATGATTCAAGAAGCACAAAATCATCATAATACATAACAACAATTTAATATTAGACTTTATACACAGTACACGCCAAAGGTCATTTTAATATTGTCCTTCTGTATTGTAACCCAGCTTTAAAAGATCCACGATCTTTTGATTAATCATCTATCTGGCCACTTCTCCTGGACAAGATCTGTAATAGAACCGAAATACATAAAACATGCATCAAGTAACTACCTTGGACAACAGTAGGGGTGTCTTCAAGACTGCCATATATATTTTTACTTAATTATCAAATCCTAAACAAAAAAGTATTTCAAATTAGTGTTTTACATTTTGCTTTATAACTGAATAAATCTATTTCCCTTTGAGCAACAAATGGTATTATAAAAATTGAATAACAGGTCATGTCAATTTTATAAAATTAGCCAGATATTCATTCTTAGACTGCACTTTCCAAAAATTTATGCAAAATTTATAATTGTTAGCTCGACTATTCGGAGAATATGGAGAGCTATTACAGTCACTTGTGTGTCGGCGTCGGCGTTGCTTCTTTGGTTAAAGTTTTGCCTGCTAAGTACTATCATGCACATATCTCAGTAACCACTTATGATATTGACTTGAAACTTTGTTCATGTCTTTAGGGGTGTCATACAATCAACGCAGATAACTCATGAAAAAATTTAGTACAAATTATGGCCCTTGTTTGACTTTGAAAATTTGGTTAAAGTTTTGCCTGCTAGGTACTATCATGCACATATCTCAGTAACCACTTATGACATTGACTTGAAACTTTGTTCATGTCTTTAGGGGTGTCATACAATCAAGGCAGATAACTCTTGTATAAATTTAGTACCAATTATGGCCCTTGTTTGACTTTGAAAATTTGGTTAAAGTTTTGCCTACTATGTACTATCATGCACATATCTCAGTAACCACTTGTGATATTGACTTGAAACTTCGTTAATGTCTCTAGGGGTGTCACACAGTCAAGTCAGATAACTCTTGTATAAATTTAGTACTAATTATGGCCCTTGTTTGACTTTGAAAATTTGGTAAAGTTTTGCCTGCTAGGTACTATCATGCACATATCTCAGTAATCACTTATGATATTGACTTGAAACTTTTTTAATGTCTTAAGAGGTGTCACACAGTCAAGACAGATAACTCTTGTTTAAATTTAGTGCAAATTATGGCCCTTGTTTGACTTTGAAAATTTGGTAAAGTTTTGCATGCAAGGTACTATCATGCACATATCACAGTAACCACTTATGGTAGTTATATCAAACCTTGCAATAGTGTTCAGAGTAAATTTTGTATCAATTAATTTACCAAAAATTAAATCTATAGTTATAGATTTTGACATTTTTACATGATTCAACTTTCCATGTTTATACTTAATAGTTAGCAGAATTTTGTTTTGCTATTACACTGATAAAAGTTTTGTTTTATTAGCAAACACCCACAATAGTCGAGCGTGCTGTCTTATGGACAGCTCTTGTTTCAAACATGCACTGTTGTAATGATTTTGTATCAACTTACCTAGTAAGTAAACTTTTACATATATATTCAGTATCCCCCTGTACATTCTGCTGCATTCTGAAATTCAGAAACAAGTCTCATGAAGTGTTTTTTAATATTACAGTGAATTTGACTTGTCTATGTAGTCCAATTATAATGTCGAAAGAAGGAATTTTTAAAAATGAATGATATTCCATTTACATTTTAATATAGACTATCAAAATCAGAAATGGTACACTGTGATAAAAGTACTGCATATTAACAGTTGCTATCCATTTACTTGGTTGCAATTACTGTGTTCTGTACTTATCATTTCCTGATTACATGTACATGTATCTAGGTTAATTGTTAAAAGTCCAAATTTGGGTATAACTCTCTCTGACTCAGACTAGAACATTTGCAGTTTTAATAAATTAATTTGAAAATTTATAACTTCAGTGATCTTTTTATCCAGATCAACTAAAAGCAGCTGTTAAAACTCAACAAGTTCTGCTTTTACAATTATACTTCTTTCCAAATCTGTCTGATTTTAATTACCTTTGCATTAGTTTGGTCCTCATTAAATCCTTCAGTGTTTTGCTAAACAGTCCATTGGTATTATCAAATTCTGTCCATAAAATTTCCACATTATTGTCATAAGGGTTTTGTTCTTAAAAAAAAAGACATCAAATTATCACCAGAATATTCTTTCTAATGTACACATATCATAAAAGTACTTTCAAAAAGATGTCTGCTTTGAATCCACCAATCAGAAAGCATGCAGAGTTATTTCCTGATATTTCCTCAAGGCTCCAGTGGGTAAACATGTGTTGCATTCATAGTTTTATCTTTGTAAACATGAGCAAATTCCCTTGATGAACCTAGAGATAAACTTGACCTCTTGTTATCAATGACTGGTTCCCAAGGTTACAGTCTGTTATACTATGAAAACAGGATGCAGGTGTTCTGATACAATGTATAATATTACAACAACATAAAATGTACATGTAGTGGATGTTCCTAGATTAATAATGATGGAAATTTTTTAAAAATGCTCTAGATTTGTTGTAAAATGAATGCTATACATTTGTATTTGTACATGAGTACTTAGTAGTATTTAAGTACACAAATACATGTACAAGTACAAGTATTATGGTATATTAAGTGTTATTTGACTACTGTTGTACGGTCTGGGGCAAAGGAACAAGAAGTTATGTGAATAAGATAAATATATTACAGAAACGAGTTGCAAAAATAATACTTAATAAACCGATGCGAACACCATCGGCAGAGCTATTCCATGAATTAAAATGGCTGAGTTTTTCAGACCGATGCAAATACCACTGTGCTGTCCTGATATATAAAATTATGAATAACAATGCCC
This sequence comes from Saxidomus purpurata, assembly GCA_022818135.1. Taxonomy (NCBI): domain Eukaryota; kingdom Metazoa; phylum Mollusca; class Bivalvia; order Venerida; family Veneridae; genus Saxidomus; species Saxidomus purpurata. The sequence continues at coordinate 6,827 of JAFMSR010003826.1, read as the reverse complement.
CATCATATTTGGCAGATATTGTAACGTTTTCTGACAATAAAACATACCAGTTAAGATCAGTATCAAACAAGGATCTTGTCTTACAGATAACACCTCGTACTAAATACATGGAAACATCATTCATAAATTATAGCAAAAATATATGGAATGACATTCCTTTAAATATACGTAGTTCGAAAACACTTAAAACGTTCAAAGGAAATTATAAGCATTATTTATTGAGTGAATTATAAGTTAATCTACATTTTCTTTAACATATTTATAATTGTGTTTAATTTATATTCATGTCCTTTGAGTGTCTGTCAGTGAATGTTTATGTATGAATGTATTTATTAACAGAATGTTTGTCTTATATATAAATGTGTCTTAACTTTGCCAGGTGATTTATTTTATGTATAATGCTTTTTCTTTCGTTTCTTTACTTTGAAGGCCATATTGAAAATTAGAATATATGTTTTCATATGTCTAAATGTGTAACCTTCGGTAAATAAAGCTATTATTATTATTATTATTATTATTATTATTTGAAAATATATATGATTTCTCAAAAGCACATACTATTAGATTGAAGATCATTGAGTAATCCCCACATTGCTGATAATATTGGTATGAAACTTGAAATAAGCTGTAAGTTGATACAATACTGGGTTTTTGTTCTTCGACACTGCCCTTCTCCTTAATGTTCTCTCTCATTGTATGCAATTTGAACAAATTTCCTTCAGTACTTTTAGAGTTACGCTCTAGACAAGAAAATGTAACATTTAAGGGGTATTATTAAAAAATTAGGCAAGGTAGACTTACAGTTCTTGTACACTGCACTTCAACTCATCATGCTGTAGTACTGTAATGAAGTCTTTCATGTAATTCCTTTTTATACTTTTGGCATTCTGCTCTGGACAAAAGAGTGAGGTTGGACGGACAGACAAGTTGATTTCTGTATGATGTCCTAAGTTCCTTCAGGGCGATAAAAGTCTAAGTTCCAAAATTCCGTGTTTTTCCGTGTCAAGAAATGACTAAGTGTTTTACAAAATCTACTGTAGACATTTTCCGCATAAAAAAGAAACTAAGTTCTAATATTCCGTGTTTTTCCGTACTAAAAATTGACAAAGTGTTGAATATTGGCAGCAAAAAGGATAAAAAATTCTAAGTATAGATTTTCCGAGCTTTTTTACATGTTTTTTCCGCATTTTGTCACAGTAATTCAGATTTCTATGGTTTTCCATGTTTTCCAATCACAAAAACATGTTTTATTTTTCCGTGTTTCTGAAAAAAAACATGTACATGTAACAAAAACATGTAAAACCATAGAAAAACATGGAAAATATTAGTTGTTCCATGTTTTTTACATGTTTTTCTATGTTTTTTTGGGGTTGAACAAGGAAAATGTACGCCCGGGAAGAACAAAAAGAAACAATATGACCAAAAACAGAAACAGTAACTAATGAAATAAACGAGTTTGAAAAAGATGAAGCTGCACTTTAAACAAAAAAATGAATTAAAAGAAATTGACAACAAACATTAGAAGGATGTAAGGTGAGATCCAGAGCAATATGGCTAGACCAAGGTGAAAAAAACAACTAAGTATTTCTGATCATTCGAAAACCGCAACTAGTAAATGTATGTCCAACCTCATAAAAGCATTCTCGTCACCTGTAAGCATTCATTATATAAATTCTTTTGTTTAAAAACTTGACAAACCGCTGATGTATGAGGATGCATAAAAGCTAATGGTAGTAGAACTGAAGCTGAATCAGAAATAGCTGATGAAGTCGGAAGATATTAAAACCCCAGGACCACAATTACAAGAATCTCTTAGTTTACCATGAAAGATGTCTTACTGGCGGAAATGACATTTATTTGTATCAAAGACATTCCTGGCTTAATTTTTTAGATCGATGTACATTGTACATGTTCGAAATGTATAGCAGTATTTTTGTCAATGATATTGCAAAACATAAGAAAAGCTTTCTGGAAAATCAAATGAATATGGTATAAATGGCGGAATGTTTCAAGCGTAAAAAACAGTTTACAAGTTTGTACAGTCATGTGTTCGTTTTAATGGGCTTACTTCAGAATGGTTTATTATAAACACGGGTCTGCGTCAGGGCTGAAAGCTGTCACCATTGTTGTTTGATTTTTATATAAACGATTTTACAAACATTGTAAAATCCTTTGGGGTTCAGGGACTACATTATGCTTCAAAAATAGGAAAACATGACTTCTCCCTTCCGCTTAAACAGGGCAAAGTCTTGGAAATCTGGTTTGGAAACGAGAATAGATGAAGTATGAACACATCATGTGAAATTTAATGCATTTAAAACAAAACATATGTATCATAGATTGCTATTATTAACATAAATGATATACATATAATGTATAATAAGTATGAAGTTAATGAATACCTGGTCTGCGGAAATAAGATAACATATATTATTCAGTAACATTCACATGATATTCCATATGTCCATTATTTACCAAACATACATACAGGTGACATATCTGTTTATCTTATTGCTCACTTTTTCATAAGCTACTCAAGGCACATCATGATTCATATGGCATCCACCATAATAAAATGATAGAATTTAAAATTCATACAACATCGAACTAAAATACATAAATGCATAACATCATGTATTTGCACCACAAATTGCACATTAAATTTGTTTCCTGTCAAACTTAGTGTTTTTATCTGACACCAGATGAAGACTGTGAGCCTGATTAAGATAGAAGTTTTTGAGGGCAAGGCCTTCCTCTGAAATTCTCAGGAGTCTGTTCAAAGTTTCATTGTTTAGATTTGTGTGCAAATTTGACTTTATTCTGTTTTCTTTCGAAAAGCCATGTTCACATACAACACTTCTTACTGGAATCACACAACATATCTACAAACATGAACATATATTTGGTAGCATGCTTTCATGCTCTCTTAAAATGTCCACGGACACCTCATGCAAATTTTAGTCTTTGCAACTACCAATGACAAGCCATTTGTATGTTACATACTCTGACCTGAGTGTCTCACTATCAATCTCAAAATGTTTCCCAATGTCCTGAATTTCCCACAGTCACATGAAGTTTGGACCCCGAAAAATAATTTTTATAAAACACCCCGGACCGACTATCAAGCATATATACTACAAGTTATGCAACAGCAAAAACCAACTTACCAGATTCCCCTTGTTTATTGCTTGAAATTCACGATAAATCCAAACAACCTCGTATATCCACTAGTGTCTATCAATAAGGCATTGATTATGCTCTAGAATCATGCTAGTGTCCATATTTTTAGTCCACACATTCAATCAGAATTTTGTCAAAATGTCACAAAATACACGAGTCTAAAACATTTTGGCCAGCGATTTTATGGCGTTAGAGTTAACTCCCGTGCTTGTTCCGCGCTACATAGATTCGCTGTATTGGGTTTTCCGGTACCAGTACCGGCACTGTAAAAATAGTAGACGAATAACAAATCCGACTTTATTTGAAATTTTAGGCGCGCTTTTGACTGACAGTATACAAAAGATATTTTGCCATAAAGCTTTTAGAAGGCATACTTCGTCGAATTTTATAGTTGCAGACCTTTGAAAATGTAGAGCGCTTGATATTGTATAACTTGGAAAGACGTTTACGAAATTCTTCTTATTGTCTGTTTCATTTACATGTTTCGTACCAAAACATTCGTACCAATATTTGTTCGACTGTACATGTATAAAGTGTTTGTTCATTAATTACTATTGTTTCTGATTCATTTAAGTCATGGGAATTAATTATGTAACACTACACAACTATCTTTGTGTAATTTATAAGACACGTATAATTTGGCAGAGTGCTTATGGATCTAGATTCTCAGCTTCGCACATCCGGGTACTGATAAATTATTTACATTCAGGAAAGGTGATTCATCACTGGTCTCTATGAATCTAATCTTTAAATGTTCAATATAACCAAGAATAGAAATGAAAGAAGGCGATGCTCTACCATTAGCTTGTAACTATAAGATTGTTTTTATAATAATTCTATTTTGTTAAAAGTCTTTTGTTTCGTTTGAAATAAATCTAAACTTGCATATAAGTTTACGGTCCGAGTTTTAACCTTTTACCGAATGAAGAAATAAACGCGACCTATAAATCTGATTAGATTACTGGTCAGTATGGCGACACGGCGAAGCCGAGAATAGACATCAATCAGAATTTCAAATACATGTATATAATTATGATTAATGAAGTTTATTTTCTCCAAAGTATTCATTAACTATAACATTGTTATTAATAAGTTCAGGATTGCAAGTTTCTTTTGGTTTTCATTTGCAGATGTTTAATTTATATGCTATAGAACAGACATCATGAATAGATTGCCTTGTACAACTATTATTTTCAATATTTAAGTCAGGTAAATCAATTTAAGTTTCACCGATATAAAATAACCACTCTCCGCTCATATGAAAAATTATCTTGCGGACTAGCTTATAACCATTAATAACTCGCCAAACGTAGCATAGTGAACCTCGTCTGTATTATTCTTACATATAAAATATCAAACTTTATGACTTGTGACAGTGTATATTCGAATTTTACGTTTTACTCCATTAACAGTAGCGTGTTTGAAAAGAAATATAATATATTTCCCTAGAGTGTTTTCATTTCAAGTGCCATCCCCTGTTTTATTGTAAATAAATGCGATTAAAACGGTGGGAAAATAAATCTACCATGTCCACTCAGTTGTGGATAAGGAAATCCCACCCTTAGGTTGAGGTACGTCCAAATAAAAACTAGGTAGAGCCTCGTTTTAGTGACGTATCTCAATCCTCGGGTGGGATTTCCTTTTCTCACCTATGAGATACATATTTCCGCGCATTTACCCATGTGAGATAAACTTATCTCATATCGCTTATCTCACATCGCTGCCGGACTATTTTTTACGTTGATTGTAAGCAGACATAAAAATCGAAAAATGACTGTAAAATTGTTATTTTTGAAATAAACATAGGGTTATGGGTATTCATTTTCTTAGTCAGCTCATTTTCTATCCATGTATAGTAGTTTTGAAGTAAAATTCGAGAAAAAGTTGATTTTCATTTTTTTATCCCCATCCTGTATTTGCACTTATTCCTTCTTACTTTTGTGAAAATGCGATTTAAACAGTGAGAAAATAAATCTACCATGTCCATTGAGTTGTGGATAAGGAAATCCCACCCTCGGGTTGAGATACGTCCAAAACACTCGGCAGAGCCTCGTTTTTTGGACGTATCTCAACCCTCAGGTGGGATTTCCTTATCCACAACTCATGAACATGTTAGATTCACTTTATCCGCAACTCATGAACATGGCAGATTCAATTTTTCCAAAAATGAAATCTCTGACAAATAAAAAGATACTGATACGAAAGAAATAATGTCATTCTTTATGGCGAGTTAATTAAAGCGCTCATATTGAAACCGAAACTAAATGAGTGGCTTGTATTTGCCCTGGCTTACAAACATTTTCTGTCACATGAACAAACTGACGGCTTATATATTTAAATATTGCTGTTGTCAAACCCCAGAAGAAATAAATTGCCAGATGCAGTATCATGATTATTTCAATAGTGCCCTAAATATGCACATCAGATTTAATAGTTTTAACCACAGTCACATGAGGTTGGGAAAAATTTATTTTTAAGAAACACCCGTGACTTACTATCAAGTATATATGTATGCTTGATAGTAGGTCCAGGGTATTTAAAAAAGATGTTTTGTCCAAACCTCATGTTACTATTTTACTAAGCATATTATTTCAGTCATTGTATTTACATGATAAATTGTTAAAAAAACTTGAAAATTATGGAATTCTTGGACCATTCCTAGACTAGTTGTCATCTTTTTTGAAGGATAGAGTCATGAATGTCGTAGTTGAAGGTGAACATTCCACCAGTGTTAAAGTAGAGTCAGGGGTTCCCAAAGTGTATGTACTTGGCCCCCTAATGTTTCTTTGTCACATTCATGATTTACCTGATTGTGTAAAGTCTACTGAGATTATTCGCTGATGACTGTCTACTTTATATACATATTAAAACAAATCAGGGCCATTTAGCTCTTCAGCACGACTTGAAACAACTCGAACACTGGGCTACATTGTGGGGAATGAACTTTAATGCTAAAAATGCTATATCTTAAGTTTACGTCAAACTTCTTTTTTTCTATGAATTAGACAAGACCATCTTTCAACAAGTTAATACAAGCCCGTATCTTGGGACTCACCATTTTACAAGATTTAACATGGACAACCCACATCAACAATGTTTGCAAGAAAACGAATTCAACTCTTGGATTTTTTAAACGCAATCTCAAAAACTGTGCACTAGACTCCTGAAAACTAGCTTACATATCACGTATCCGTTCTACGTTGGAATATGGCACGGTTATCTGGGACCCATTTTTGGTAAAAGACGTAAAATTAGTTGAAAACAATCCAACGCCATGCAGCAAGATTCATCATGAAGGACCACAGATCAAGAGACGATGGCTGTGTATCCAGGATGCTGGAAACCCTGAAACTTGACAGTCTACGGCTGCGTCGGAAGAACTCCAGGTTAGTCTTCATGTTCAAGATCATTCGAGGTATGGTGCCGGCAATCGACTAATCGAATTAAAACCAAGTCAGAATAGGCCAAAACAATACAAAGATAGTGTGACATCAAATATAGTTAACAACTTAAGGTAAATCACAGTGAATGTTATTCAGTAAAAACATCAACAACAGATCAGTATAAACACTTTTATTTTTCATTTTTATATTAAGGCAGTGCAGGATTGGAACAGTTTAAGTGAAAGTGTGGCATGTGCAGAGACA
>JAFMSR010003825.1:0-11947 GCA_022818135.1 Saxidomus purpurata | reverse complement strand
TATGGTACCGTATTTTGTTACTATGTACATGACGGCAGGGTGTGAATCCGATCTAAACGCTATAGAAAAGCACTGGTCAAAGATCACATTAACCTATAAATTGTTTTAGGCAGATAGAGATTCGTTTCTTTTTAAATAGCACATCCTGGAATATAAATTGCTTTATTGAAAAACATGAGCCTGTTAGTAAATCAACTTATCCCTGTGCAAAAAAAAAAAGGTGCAAAGTAACTCCCAGTACATCACAACGTCAAAACTACGTTTGGGGTAGGGGTGAAATTTCGTGGAATTGTAAAAATAGTAAGCCGGTGGCCCATCCTTTGATCGTTAAATAATTTTTATACAGCATATCAAACGTATGCGTTTTTTCATCGAGCTGATTTTTAATAACTCCAGTTGTAATGCAAAATTTTAAGCAAAACACTATTAAAATTTTACCGTTTTGACGTCACATAATCGCGGCTAGCGTCTCAAGCGTCGAAATTTTGTCATCAAATTTTATACCATTTCAAAGCACGTCTTAAATGCAAGGCGCATGTTATTTTATATTTTCTTTAAATTTAAAATTAGAAGCGCGGTGAAGCAAACCTCGGGGAATAATATGAAATAGCGTTCTGTGCAATAAGTGACGTCAGTGGCAATGTTTGAAGCACAACAGCATAGAAACTGTAAGAGATATCAAAACATTGAAATCGGATTTCCATCAGAAATATCTTCAATTATGCACAGTGTAAATTTCATGAGAAAATTCGAACAAAATATTTGAGGCGCATACCACCGTAGCCCACACTTCCTAGTAAAATAAATCAAGTTTAATTCATTTAATATTCAGGTAAAATTAATTGCATACATAAGTTTCAAAACTGTCTCGTCATTTTATACATTTACTTTCAAGTTTCGTTTATATACTGTAATACTGTGTTCTTGTCGTTCTTATATGATCTAAATTGAGGAAGCCTTAAAAAAAAGAAATGAAATAAATTACAATATTAAATCATTGGTATTGACCATGAACGAAACAGATCAATGTCTAAATATAGACCGACTTTGAAACTATTCGTTTCTACTTTTAGTATATGACGTTCCAGCTGACTTTCCGAAATAAGGCGGAGAACTTTCACCTATAATACCTATATTTAGATCAGACTTTCCCAGAAGATTAATAGGCAAGTGCGCACAACGCCACTATTTGTTTATATCGTATACCAGTCATAAATACTTAATCCCGATTGGCCGATAGCGCTCACGTGCCGGGTCCGCAAAAGTATGTGTAGACCTGGAAAATGATGTGTAGACCTGCACGGATTTCAAGACGTCATTTCTGTTATATTTTCGAATAATTTTCACTACTTTTAATGAGGTATACGATATAATAAATGTAGACTAATGTTTCGGTCAATATATAGTTTTTCGGACCTGTGAAAAATGATATTGACCTCGGACTTCGTCCTCGGTCAATATCACTTTTAACAGGTCCTCAAAACTATAGACCTCAACATTAGTCTATAATTGTATAATGTACAATAGTGATTAGTGTTTGTTTAATTAATTTACACTAGTTCGGAAATAAAGTGTAAATACTATAGTTTTACACAATCTATTGTACATGAAAAGAGCGTTAGGAAGATTTTTTGATTTTATCGCACTTTATTGATAAACGTATGAAATAGTTCAAACGAATGTTGTAGCGCACAATCCGATTATGATCCAAACCCTAAGGAAGTTTATTACATTCCAAAAATGGCTTTTCTGTCGGTTTTATTAACGCCTTTAAAGAGCTGATGCTTTATTTGGAAAAGAAAAGACAATTTATGCACAATTTAAATGCGATTAATCTATTTATGACGTGTAGGTTTGTGTAGTATGACTCATGTCAAAGACATCAAAGATACATCTCAGTTTTGATTTAAAATCTGAAAGCTAGCATTCATTGTTGCGTTGTACAAGCAAAAAGATGTAAATATTGTATAGATATCATGTCTCATATTTTGTCTCTGAAGTGTTCCACTTAAGGTTAAATATTGCTTTAAGCATTTCATAAAAAATATGTACCAACGATATCTTTTATAGGAATTAAGACATTTATGCTTTTCAGGGAAAAACTAGACACTAATGTTTCATTGGGCGTTAATGTTTTGTTAAATTATTGTAAAAATAATACTATACATTGTATTTACATGTTGATCTAGGTTGATGACAATTAACTATTATACCCATATACCAAATATAATGATACAAATATTATCTAACAGAACGTCAGTACCAATGGTAAGTCACCTAATTATACTTATCTAAAATGGCTGAATTTTTTATAATCTAATTATATTCACAAGAAATAATTTAAACAATCTAGAAAATCCAGACAAATCCATTAGCCAGATTCTAGTTACTTGAATGCAAATTCATTATATTAAATGACCTTTGTTCCTAGAGCTTCTGTTTTTTTTTCTAAAGGCAATTAGTTCATATCGTATACGCTAGTGATATGGGCCAGCCAAAAATATGTCCGTTTCATGTGTCTTACCTCTCAGATAGCCAGAAAATGTATTCACTAAATCAGTATTGAACTCTCTGCAAATCTAGCACAAAAATGTAAATGAAAAAGTACTTTGGAGTATATATTCATCTATCAATTCATTAATCCATTAAAGCCTTTATTCATTTTGCAAATTCCCTACACTATTCTTTCGACTGCCAATCTGTCATGTAGAGGCTAATAAAGAATTCTTTATCAAATGTTTATACAATATTCATTGTAATACGAATATCTCTATAATTGATACTTACAGTTGACTTATTTATTTTCCTTGTTTATGTACTTTTTCAATAAACTTGGAATAAAGTATGTTGCTGAAGTTTGTTTATACAGATGCAAGGATATTGTTCCTTTGGCACTTTTGCCTGCTTTATGCCAACCTCCGCAAGAAGTTACGCACGTTTTTATCTTCATTGTCATAGAAATAATTACACTTGTTAATGTACCACAATACCGTGTATAAGATGTAAGTTGCATCAGGATATCGATGTGTTTTGACGTAAGCGCCGGTTTCGTCTATTCGACAAATCTAGATATAAAAGTAACTGAAGAGATGTTACTAGTAATATCTTTGAATTCATGCGCATGGGAAATTAAAAATATGTACGATTTCACAAAGGAGTGTTGTTGTTTCTAATAGCCAACGTATCATATGTTGTCTGTTCTCTTTAATGTTCCTGTGTTTATTGTTAAGTTTGAGTTGCATACGTCGCTTACACACTTTAAGGCTAAATTTTAAGATTATCTTCAGTCACCATCGATATCAGAATTACAAAGTCTATGTCGGAATAAAGTGCTAAAAGGTTTTAATGTCCACAAGTACTGCAAACGTTTTGAACATATTTTGAGACCACCCCTTAATTCTGTGCGTAGTCCTGAGCCAGCCAGATTGGGTCACACCATTGCAAGATACCGTAGGTGACTATAAGAATCTTAGTTTTAGAGTGATAGAAAAATCCATAGTCGAGCCCTGATGTGAGATCTATTTTTATATGTATTTCGGCCAACATGTTAACGGCAATGATTTTTCTTAGTAATGTTGTTGTTATTATTTTTATTGCTGTTATTTTAACATTTCATTCTTGTCGTTAAGTCAAGTTCGGGATTTTCATTAGAACAGAATGGTATTTATTTCAGTTTCGGATATTTGAAGTTTTTTACATAAAAATATTGTCTATGTGAATTTTCTGAACGAGAACTTGATAGACTCAGTCGTTGCACTGCTAATTTTTCTTAGTTGTTTGTAGGCACATCTGTTACCTTCAGGAAAGAAACTAATCATACTGTCATTTTTTTCTTTCGTGGGGCGTCTGAATTCGTTGGCAGACGGTGTTTGTGTGTCGTTTGCGTATTATTTATCTGTTTAATCAGTTATTTTTTATCAAAAAGTGCAGAATGTACATTGCAATAGAATCACAGTAGTCAGTTAGAAGTCTAGTCAGAAAGAGATTTAGAATTTTAGTTCCCTTAAAGCAGAAGGTACGATTTATGACCCTAAAGAAGCCTTTCTCCTATTTGATTTGTTCATCAAATATATATTACAGCTTGCCAGTAAGACGTCAAAAATGTAAAATGTGGTTGTGTGGTAGCTTTATTTATTAGTATGGAAAGACAATGGAGAAGAGTCGAAAATGCACTCAAATCAATTAATACTTGTAATGTCATACTGAGTTGTTGTTTTTTTTCAATCACTGCTGTATTAACGAACTATCTTTGACATTGGTTAGTTGACACTGTAATTACTGAATGAGTACACTTAATGATTAGTTTAAGTTGCATCAGCGAAAGACTGTTTTAGTTAAAGCACTTCAACTGTTCGCCAAACATTTTAACCATTCTGCTATTTATTCTAAAATTAACTTCAAATGTACGCAAATAACATAATAAGATTTAAGCGATGATTGCTTAAATTGTTTATGATGACATATCTTAAAATGCATCATAACATATTAAAGAAAGAGGTATTTGTAATTCACTTTTAATCCGTGATGATAAACTATATATTTATGGTTTATCTACTTGACCGCAGCGCCCTCTAAAACTCTGAAATAAGATAGAGCATGCATGACAAGAAATTACTCTAAACCTGGGAAAGCGTCGAAAAATAGCGAATCCTGTTTACATCAATGAAAATCATGAATGAAATATTTGTTTCTTTTTTCTCAACATAAAGTTTTTGTAACACATGTTTTGTGTAATTACAGGGGCACATTTAGGAACCAGCGCTTGATGTGTTTTGGTAGTAAACTATAAATAACCAGGAAGTGAAAGTTATCTGATGAGCTACATTGGAGCTGTTCTGAATATGCAAGAAAACATCGCCTCGAGATAGCCTTAGTTATTCCCAGGCTGAACGTTTTACTATGCTCGTAGTGGTTCATTTGGTATGTTATGTCAAAAGTCGTTTTATATGAGAACGGTACTTGCCATCGTTTTGCAAAACTTTCGTATAATTTAGCTATATAATATATATAATAGTCATTTTAACATTTACCCTGTTGAATAAAAAAACAGTATGTTTTTCGATGTGGACTGGAACTTTTTGTGAATGATGAATGTGAAAAGTGCAGCTCATTTTCAAACATCACGGATGTGCACTTTTTGCACAGATAGCATAATTTGCCGCCAGTATAATAACAGTATAAGTGTACTTATACTCACATTCTATTCTTACTCATCCGCCCTTTGTAACCTACCTAATGATTGGTTGGTAGAATTTTGCGTATCACACTTGAAACCGTTAGGTTAATCATTAATCTTAATGTTGTTGATATTTTTTATATAATAAAGTGCATTTGCAAAATTTTCTTTTGCTTTTGCAAAAACACGAAAAACACACAGGTCAATGAAATGGGAGTTGAAAATAATAGGCAGAATCAGATTAGTTACTGCATCACCGTACTAGTTTGGCCAAAGAAGGCCCAATGTTATTGTCAGGAAATGACTATTAATAGAGAATTATCATAAATTTGGAAGATGCAAAGTACATGTAAAGTCGATAAAATTGCCTTTTTCACTGTACGCTATTAATAGCTTAACTTCGTTTTTATATTGTTCTGAAGAAGTAGTAGGTACATTCTACAGTAATTTCAATCCATTGCATTTTATACATCACTGTCAATTTTCAGCTTTCAATACCAAAAACATCTTACATTTGAAGACAGAAATAAGTATTGCAGCGTCTTATTTCGTCTTAACTGATAAAACAAAATACAAAAATGTACATGAATTTACCAGTAATGACGCTAAAACTACAATGTACTAGTAAATGTTTCTATGTCATTCTTTGATTGCATTCCAAGACTAAGAACCACAAAAGGATGTATTCGTTCACGCGGAATATTACTTTCCCAGCTAGTATACTGTGTAACACATTTGCTAAAAATAAATCTCATTTTTTCAAATCTATGCAAGTTTTGACATCGCTAATATTTTCTTTTCAACGAATTCCTGCCATTTTAATCGTTTATCATTTACATTTTTTCACAATATGATCTTGTCCCGCCACCTCTTTGACCCCCGAACGCCTTTTTTTTTTTGCCTGTACAGTTTGGATTGGTAAGAATATGATATGTAAAAAGAAGAAATGTGATTTCTGGTTAAGATAAATCATTCTTGTCACATTGAACAGTTAAAAGCTAGAATCCGAGACGGTTGTTAAGCCAACTAATTCAGTAGAATCATATTAATTTTGAAGATTAAAAGAACGGTATAAACCTATACCTTATAAAACTACAGCAACCGTGACTGAATTTTGCAGATTACTGAGAATAATACATACAATTATAACCACAAGCTTTGTGTGGATGCGAGTTATGATCGGGTTTATCGAAAAAAGAGGTCGAGCCTCTAGCCCATGTCCACATACAATGTATCAAAACATACAGTCAATGCGCCAAAGCAGCAGAACAGAATCGTACGAGTCGATAGTGTGATGCCGGGTCACACACGACTCTCCTGTTATCCGACACTATACAACCAACTGAAAAGATACGCTGATTGTTACAGTATCCAGTCATTGTATAAACCCTTTGACGGGTCACGTTAAAACGTCACATTGAATAATTATACTGCAACAACAAGGATTCAGCGTTTGGTGTAGTAACATACATTGAGAACAAAAATTGCATTAATTCTACTGCACATTTACTATAGAAATGCCAAACGATATTTAGAAGTGTATATAAACGCGACTGGACCTTCAATTAGAAAATAAACAAAAAACATGAATCTGTCTTGAGCTAAAATATAATAGGGTTATTAGTATAGTAACGTGATCCAGGATGCCGGATTTGCTAGAGTCGTCCGTCGGATCTTACGAGTGCGTAGTACGAGTATGATCCGACCTCGACGAGAGCCAAACCGGCTTATGGATCACATTACTATACTAATAACCCTTTTATTATATACTTTTTAACACTTGTCTGCGCGGTTTAACTAAATTAAAAGACATGTTAAGCATAAAATTGAAGAAAAACTCTTTTTAGCGCGAAATATACGTAGTGTGCGACGTCATTTTATTGACGTCATCGTATAAACAAGTGGTAACGGCTCATTCGAAAGCGACGTTATTAACGCAATGTGTATATTTGGGCCAATTGAATGCACTCTTACAAATAATACCGTACTGTCCGTATTGCACGTACATACAATACGGATTTTTTTTTCTGTCAGATCGTATTTGATGGTTGAATAAAGGCAGTATTTTTGACAGAATATTTATAGGTATATAATAAAAATGTGTATTTGGCCAATCTACCCGTCTAGTAGTATTACGAAACATATAATTTGCTAAAATGTCTGCACCGAACGAACACGAAAAATCAATTAGTAAAGTATCAAAGTATAATTGTGTCTTGAACTCAGCCAATTTTTCTAGAGCACTCTCTGTAAAGCCTTGGATGTGTACAAACCTTCACCAGGCAAGTGAAATGACAAATGGAAGGAAATCGTGCGTAATGTTCTAATTTTGTGTTTTGTTTACAGTTATCTAAGACTAAATAAGTTGTTATCTTCATATATTATTCAACAACTTGGAAAATAAAAAATCATTACATGTTAACTCTGTAAGAATGTTTTGGCAAGAGCTTACCGTTCAAACAAAAGATGCACAGTAGAATTACGTTCCGAAGAATAAACTCAAAGAGGAAATAGATCTATTTGGATACAGGTGCAAAGTGCATAAGAAACACAGGTGTTATATGTTCAAGACTGACACCGTTTTAATAATGAAGCACTTTAAGATTTTAATAAACTATTTTCATAAATGCAGGTTTATTGTGAAAAGAATGCTCGTTTCATCCAACAACCTCACACGAAGAACTATAATGCAACCATAAGTGATAACGTAAAGCACTAAAGAGTTCAGACGTAAGAATGCAGTTTGGCAAAACATACAGTTGATATTGTATCTCGATTTTTTGGACCCAGAAATTACCCGTATAAATTAAGACACTGGGTTCTATCAGGAAGCTAATAGCCTACACATACTCGTCAAAATGGTTGCGATTATTCTTTGACCCATATTGGTGCTTATCAGTAAAATTATGCTGCAGAATTTCCTTGTAAACGAAAAAAAATGCAGCTATGTGTTTTGCTGCGATTGTAAATAAGGTGAGTTTTCTGATTACAATGATATATTGCACATTATTATCTAAACCATTCAAGAAAGCATTGTTCGTAAGATCGTTCTTTTTTCATGTTGTTTAAACGATATCACAGGCAGTAAAAAAACGGCCTTCATTTTTTCCAAAACACGTGAAAGCGCACGTCTTGTTAGACCTTAAAATTCGGATAAGATAGAGATGTCATACAGAGAAGATTTTATACTTTTATGAATTTTTATTATGATATTTTTTGTCTAAAATACATTTTTCTGTGTCAAACCCGAAGGACGAATGCATTTTTGAAGCATATTCCAACAATTCCTTATCCGAATTGAAGCAGCAGTAAATTATCCATAAAGTTGCACACGTTTTACTGTTAGGATCATCTGCAACCACAGTCGGCAACCACCATTCCATCATATCTATATTTATATGTCACAACACCATGTTCGTCGATATAGAGTATTGAAATAGGGTCCAGCTTTGTAGGGACACAGCAGGACCTCGCAGCCCTTTTGGATGAATTGTATGCATAAGTGTCTGAATGACCGCGTGCTTGGAAGGTGACAAATGGTCACTAAGTGGAAACGTGCATTTTCCCGCGCACTGGTACGCCTGAAAAGAAACAAATATATAATAAATTACCCTGCAGTGATTCGTTCTACTTGTACTGTTTTATTGAACTTACGATAAATCATATAAATGATTATAGTAAATAATGTGCGTTCAAAGGCACCTAAAAGTTTTATAATTAGAATGTTATTCCTTTTAAAAGACCGCTGTTGTGCATACTTTCGCGTTTCTACAATACAGATACTGTGATCGCAGCTCTGATTATGATCATTTCACAAATGAAAAATGTTTCTTCATATGAGTTTCTGATGATAAATGTACTTGGTTTTCTCTCAACATACCATAGACTAGACAATATATAAAATGATTCATGATTTACACATAGCTAGAGATAAAGCGCGCGCAAACATCATTTGTTCTCCACTTTTTATCCTATCTAACTAATCATATACTGATATAACCTTTGATACTATCAGCATCACCTGAATATTTAAGGAAGTTCCAAAATCAGCAGGTGCTTTGTTCAGAAACACGCCTGTTGTGGGTCAATAGTGTATTTACAGCAATGATAATATACGCTGATAATTGAAGAACCGACGTTCAAAACATAATTGAGGAACACGTTGAAAGGAAGGGTGGTACAAATTACCTACTTTAATGTTGCATAACACATATCTACTGTTCTCACTGATAGACTGCCAAACACAGCGATTTTATTAATACACACCTGACACGGTATGAAATTGTGCATTACCTTACCCTGTGCAGTATGACAAAAGTCTTAGAAGTAACAATCTGCAGTTCAAGTACCATTTATCAAAATAAATCTTTTGCAATGTTGATATGATTGATACCAGCTATTTTAGTGCTAACTATCTGCTTGCTTTGAAAACTATAAATAACATTTTACAATAATGTATTACGGGTCTTTCTTTTTTATTTTTCATTTTCTTCTGTTAAATTAGCCATGAAAACATTTTACTTTTACTCTCCTCACCGGATATGTTGAATAGAATGTTCAACATTATGTACAAGTAAGTTTTAACTTAAAAGACCCAAAAACTTAATAAGAACGTTTAACATAGCAAAAATAAGAATTTACCGATTTTTCAGTATGGTGTACAGGTGTATGAACCGTCGTAAAAAATCACTGTGTTAATTATTTTTAACGAAAACAAAAATGAACAATGCTCCTGCCTTAAAATCTCGTTATAGATATCTGTGTTCAAGAAAGACGTCTGTTAGATTCCTGTTTCGTTTTGCTCAAAGTAATGGGAATTTGTCATTAAATGGAAACTAGGTCTGTCACGCCTTTAACACTCCCCTCGTTGTCTCTGTAGACAAATATAGATAGAGTACTCAAAGAACTAACAGTAAAAAACAGTTTTAGATGCTAAGAAATATAAACTTGAGAGAGTTCAAGAAATTTTACAACGATAATATGAACACCGCCAAACAGTGCAAAAAATCCATTGCATCTTAATAAATATATGTATCAGTGCATTTATCAACTTTTAAAAATTCGTATTTAAGAACAGTTATGAGAAAATGAAATGGCGCACATAAAATATCCATCAAATTAAAATTTTATGGTTCTTATTATCATGTCATAAAATTTTATGCGAGTTTTTTTGACCACGGTTCTTCTACACGTTCCGTTCATAGTTTATTTTTCAAAAAATCGGTAACGTTAGGGAGAACAGATAAGAAGATTTTTTAAATATCTGACTATTTTATTGCGTATCATTTATTTAAGCACCTGGTTAACGTGGGTATCTATATCATTACGATTAAATTCAAAGAATTTTATTTTAATGTCAGATGTACATTTCTGTTATTCTGGTTCCAAAGACTTTAGCTGAGTACAAAACAAGTAAACGCTTTTTAAACGCAATAAAATTACCTTTGAAAGGCATTTGGTGTTTTAAAACGCAATAACTATTACATTCATTAACTAAAAAACTTCATGTACATGTATTATTGTTTCACATTTGAGTGACTACAAGATCATTTTAAAATGTAATCCATCAGCACGCCATGTTTAAAATGTAAGGCTCTGATCGATTAACCTCCCCCTACTTAGCAGTACTTTCAAACATTTTAAACCTTACTATAATTTGGTTCAAGACTTCAAATTAATGCCAATTTGCAACGAGTCATTCTATCCAAATTCTGTCAAAATTTTATCAATGTTTGCTGATTTACAACGATTCTTGGAAGAAATAAATTGTTAACGGATTAGGAACCCGAGATCTGATAAGTTAGTGTAGTATACAGTTGCGGAGAGGCTCTGTTTTAAATTTCTATGCAAGTAGGACATAATAAATGAAATTGTTTATGGCCCCAGAAACGATAGGCCACTAAAAGCTTTAAGATTCTAACTCGACATCAATTTGGACACAATGAATCTATCATGTTCCTGAGTTGTTGATCAGGAAATCCCACCCCAGGGTTGAGGGTGGCATTTCCTCATCCACAACTCAATAGACATGGTAGATTTTTTTTCTCATCGTTTTAATCGCATTTATATCGCAAGGGTAAGAGTGATTCTTTATCATTACTTTATTCTATTCTATTTCGTGACTTACTTGAGTCGAAGCACCTTTTCTCCGCTAAACAAAACGATTCAAACATATTTCCCTGTTAAAAATTGCATTTAGTCAATAAAACAACAAATACTTCGAATCAATATTATACAAGACACAACAGTCTAATCAAAAAGCTACATGTGTGTTTAAAAGCAATTCTTTTAAATTGGAAAATTTTACGCAACTGGTATGAGCGATTGGTTGTGTATTCAAATTTCCATGTCAATGTTTGGATTTACTTTGGAATTGAAGATAATACCATTAATAGTGATTGCCTTGACCTTTAGTATTGCATTCAAGTAGCAAGAAATAAGTGTGAGAACAAGATGGGAATGAAATAATGAAAATTAATTTTGTTAAGTTTTACTTCAAAACTGCTTTAGATGGTATTTTAAATTCCAAAATGAAATCCAAACATTGACATTGAAATTATAATTACACAATCAATGACTCATGTCAGTTGCGTAAAATGTAAGTTTCCAAATTAAGATTTGATTTGAAACATAGCTATTTGATAAGACTGTTGTTTCGTGTATGATATTGATTCGAAATGTTGGTTGTTTTATTGATTAAATGCATATATTATATGTTTGAATTGTTTTGTGTAGTGGAGGGTGATTCGGCTAAAGTAAGTATTACTGCGC
>JAFMSR010003824.1:0-11950 GCA_022818135.1 Saxidomus purpurata | reverse complement strand
GCATTAAAGACCATCGAATAAAGATAAACTTGGGAATAAAGACCACCAGAGAAAAAATAAAGATGCACTATTCAAATATTGTGTACACCCTGTGAATAAAGACCACTTGTCAATAAAGACTTCTTTTACTTCTTCCTAAGAGTGGTCTGTGTTCACAGGGTTGACTGTATTACGAACAATCAAGTTATCTCTAAATATTTTCATAAGCAAAAGAAAGGTAATAAGATTTAAGCTGAAGTTTCTCAGAAGAAATCCATCTAATACAGCTGTGTCTGAAAATGTTTTTTGTATATTATTTCAGATGAACACAGAGTCGTCTCTGATAAGAATGGGTTTTCCACATCATCAGGCCACTCTTAAAAAATTATCTGTTTGCTATTGCCGGCCGACCCACCGAAAATGCCCCGACTCAAAAGTTTTTTTTGCTAAAAAAAAATCGATTTTTTTTTTTTTTTCGCTTAAAAACAGTCTTTTCACAAATTAGTGGTCTTTTCGTTATTTATCGATCCGTATCGTCTAGACGATTGCATATGTATATAATGACTGAATGCAAGAATGCAAGCGTCTACTTCACCACATGCATAGCAACCTCAAACATGGCGGCATCCAGGGCTGTCGGAAAATGGAAGCATGAGTCTTCGGGAGAAATAACATTCTGCTGCAATATAAGTGTAAATTATGTAAACCAACCAGAGAAAAGAAACATATTGAAGAATAGAATCTATTCATTTAACTGTTCTGATTCTTGAACGATCTGCTAGCAGATTTATTAAGCGAAACTGATATACATGTTGAAAAAACTGATATGATTGAATTGTCAGTTGCCAAATCATTAGCATGGAGCTTTTCACCCAGATTGCGATGAAGAAATCAGTGTGTTGCATAAGTTTGACAAAACTTTAAAATATGTTAACTTCTGCATCACCAAAGAACATCCGCCAGAAATTTCACCGAAGATACAAAGACTTCCAGTTCCACAAATGCATTCAGTTTAATGATGGAAGTGCCTAGTCTCAGATGTTTATTTTGTGTTGAAAGTTTTAGATTACTAGTCACAAGATAATGTTATAAAGTCTAGTCAAAGATGTTTATTTTGTGTTGAAAGTTTTAGATTACTAGTCACAAGATAATGTTATAAAGTCTAGTCTCAGATGTTTATTTTGTGTTGAAAGTTTTAGATTACTAGTCACAAGATAATGTTATAAAGTCTAGTCTCAGATGTTTATTTTGTGTTGAAAGTTTTAGATAACTAGTCACAAGATTATGTTATAAAGTCTAGTCAAAGATGTTTATTTTATGTTGAAAGTTTAAAATTCTAGTCAAAATAAAGGTTATTGTTATTAATTTACGATATTTCTTTGTTTTATAAGTATCAAACTTTATATGTCAAAGTAAAAAAAAAAAAAAAAAGCCTACCTGACCACCCACTCCTTGCAACCCTAGGTCGGCAATAGCAAACAGATATATTTTTAAGGGTGGCCTCATCTGGGTGGGGATAGATCTGGCGATAAACCTGCCATGTGCATGTGGTAATCTCACCAAAAACATTTATTAACTCCATTTGTGTAAATCAGTTTATGGAGGTTTTGATAATTGTTATAGACCATTACAGTAACTTGGAATGTTACCAGTTTTAGATTGTGAGGCATATTGTCTGTACAATATTATAACAGTGGATCATGTTCATCAGAATTTTTCCATTGTTTATTTTTAACTATTTAAACGGATCTTAAATAATTGCTCAGGACAAACATAATAATGTACATTTCCTGTCACTTTGACAAATATTTAAGGTCAGTCGGCAGTTTTTTTTATAATTTGTTGTGCTCTGAAGAAGATGTATTTTTAATATTTTTTTATTTTTTGGATCATTTTCTCATATAAAATGGTTCAGGTCAGTAGTAAAAGTTATTATCTGTTGGGAGACAGAAACAGACATATTTTTATGGCCTCATTATAAAGGGTTATTGTTTTAAACTGTAACAATAAGATGTATGTCATTCAGCACAACAGCTAGGTAACATATTGTGTTTATCTTCTTTATTCAGCCACCTTGACAGTAAGTCAGTAGAAGGGTTCAGTACCACTAGGTTACTTCTGTCCACAGTGTAAGAGTAAATACTGCGAGCTACCTGTGGAATGCAAGGCTTGTGGTATGTAGTGTTACACACACAGTTTTTAGCTCACCTGGCACAAAGTGCCAGAGTGAGCTATTAGGATCACTCACCGTCCGGGGTCCGTTGTATGTCGTTCGTCGTCCGTCTGTCCACCATTTCCTTCAAACGACATCTCTGAAACCACAGGGCCAATGGAGATGAAAGTTTGCAGGGATGTTCCTTGCATGAAGGTCTATCAAAGTTGTTCAAAGAATTCCATTCCATGCAGAACTCTGGTGGCTATGGCAACAAATAGGGAAAAAATCTTCTTCTCTGAAACCATAAGACCAAGAGCTTAGATATTTGGCATGTAGCATTGTCTAGTGAATCTCTACAAAGATTGTTCAAATTATGATCCCCGGTCAAAATTGACCCCGCCCTTGGTTCACTTAATTTTACATAGGCTTATATAGGAAAATCTTTAAAAATCTTGTTCTCTGAAACTGCAAGGCCTAGAGATTAGATATTTGGCATGTAGAAATGCCTAGTGTACCTTTACTAAGATTGTTCAAATCAAATCCCTTCCTGGGAGGGGAGGTCACTTGATTTGACATAGGCTTATATACGGAAAACTTAGAGGAAACCACAAGGCTGGCAGGCAGAGCTTAGATATTTGGAATGTTACTTAGCATTGTGTAGTGGACCTCTACGAATTATGTTAAAATCATGACCTCTTGTATTATAACCAATGGTAGTCAGGTGAGGCGATATAGGGCCATCTTGGCCCTCTTGTTTACTCTTTTACCACAGTAACTTGGAAATAAATCCATTATGTTTAAAATATGTTTATAATGTACATATGTACAGGGTATGTAGGGGTTTGCAACCTTTTAATAGATGATATACATGTATGGATACAATTTCAAGCTGTTGTGATCACACTTACATTACTTTACTGTCAAATATTTGTATTATTGTGTAGAGCAATTTTTTGTTTTTTTTCTTTTGAGACCCCATTTATTGCATATAAAAATTATAAGGTTTAACAAAATTCATCATATAGAAGCATAAATATTGTCTTATACTACTAAGATTACACTTTTTACAGCAAGATAAGGTATAAATTAGTGTAGATTTTTTTTTTTTTTTAGTAATTTCTTACTAACAAAAGTTTTCTTTCACTACTATTCCTAGGGTTTGAATGATTTAATAGAATGATGCAAAAATACATATACCAGAGGTAGTTACCTAATGGAGACAATTTTGATTATTTAACTTGCTTATTTTTAAAAAAACAAAACAGTATAAATGTATGAATGTCAACTAAATATTTTTTTATAAAAAGGATACACTCTAATTATGTTTGTATTGTTGAAAAAAAAGCCTTGCAAGATGGAAGAGTAAAAAAAATCGAAAGGCGAAATACAAGACTTGGTTAGGGATCATAGTGCTTGAAGCATTTATCAATATAAGGAAACAACTCTTGCACAGAAATGTGTTTTTTTCCTTGATTAATATTAACATTATGAATGACTTTGCTCTATCATTTTTATATAGACTGATACAACAAAATAAAATAAAAAGGAGTTAAAAGAAACAAGGTCAGTAAGAGACCACTGTGATTCAAACTTTGTTCACAAAAAAAGGCAAGGCAGTGCAGTGCTGGAAACAACGGACCTAATGTATATAAATCAAATGTAAAGTTAACTATCATTTTCAAGAAGAGTCAAATTTTCTCTCCACTTTTCATTGAATTTATTTAATTTGTTTTCTTTTTTGCATTGAACAACTCTGTTTTAAACATTACTTTTAACATCATATTTAAATAATTGAATTGATGGAACAGTATTCTTCATTTTGCATTTATATATAGATAATTTAGCCACCATAATTATATTTATTGTGGCTTTACTAAACAGTTCATTTCCCAAGATGACATCAGACTTGGACCAGTTCAAATCTAAATTCGGGATGTTATCCTTTATCCATTTTTTTACATTGTCCCAAAATTGGGCAGTTAATTGGAATCCTAGCAAATGTGCATCACTTTGTATGTAACAAAAGTACACAGGCTGTTATTTCTAATACCAATTTTTGTAACATATGATTTGTCCCTAAAATTCTATGATTTATTCTATATTGGAACCACTGTAACAGTGGATCCTTTGTAGCAGTAAAAGGTAAACTATAAACTGATCTCCAATTAAAGGTTACATTTAAATTTAATTCATCACACCATTTCCTCTTGGAACATGGGAAAGAGCTTGTTTTTACCATATAATCATAAATAATCCTGCATCCCTTACTTTTGCTATTAATAACTTTAATTGACACAGGTTGCATAGGATTTTCTTCTTTTTTGGCATGGTGAGGAATTTTTAACCTATTTAGAAAGCTTCTAATGGACATTATAATGCTTTGGTATTGGAGAAAGTTTGTATTTATATTATGGATAGTGGTAAATTCATTAAAGGACAAAAAGTTCCCATTTCTGTCTGAAAAATCATTGACCAAAATAACACCATTTTCTTAAGAATCTGGGAAAACATACACTTGTTCCCCAATTTTAAACATATTGTTATACAGTAGTCGGAATGTAACAGTTTGTCAAAATTTGCGTATAACGTGCATGTAACGTGCGTGCACTCATCATGTATTTTGTCAATGGTATATTGTGTATCATATCGTATCATTCATCGGGCAACGTGCACCATATACTATACGATATCAATTCCCGATGCCTGATAATCCATACGGTGTATACGTGCGATTCGATGGTGTATTCCGTGGTTTATCGTTTTACTTAGTGCGTACATCTCCCACAAAAAAGTGCTGATTTCAGTTTTTATTATTTAGTGTAGTTGCGGGCGAGAAAGACTTCCGGGACAGATCGAAACATTTTCTACTCTTATCCAAATTTAGGTCTATTTTTGAACGGAAGGGACATCTTTTTTATCTAAACTGCTGTTGTCAATGCAATCCTTAAAGTGCAGCAGACAAGGTACGCTGCACCCAAACAACATGTGTATCGTGGTATGATGTTAACAAGTTTTTTATTGGCTAGATGCAAATAATGCCGTCGAATCAACTACACTTTTACGAAATTAATTATTTAAAGTCCAATAAAAAAGTTGTTTTCGGTAATCCTGGTAATCTTTTCAAAATTCCCGATATTGAATTAAAACTATGAATTATACTGCCTGATTGGAATAATATATCCGTTAGTTGACATAAAGAGAAAGGTAATTAGGTAGTGTCTTTGACTGATTAATTAGTTTGAGTCTCATCAAAGCCTCGATGTAATTCAAAACAGGGTCCGTATATTGTCCAAAATAAAGGCCTCCAGCTGGCCCTAGTGCGTTGTCCTCTACTCATGCCTACCTGTTTGAACTTGAGGCTGTGGTTCTGCCCCTTAGACTGAGGCGCCAGGAATAGATTCTCAAATATTGAGCGAAAGTCAAGGTTTTGGTCAGTGAGATCATAAAGCACGGCTATTTTGTAAAGATCCTCTTACAAGTGCCCTATGAAAACAAAATGAACAAATCTGACATACCTCAATATCTCGCAGTTAGCAACTCAAATGAATATCAGATATTTTTTACTCTGGACATCTACATATATATACAGATGGGTCTAAAATCCAGGCTCTGGTATAGTAGCTCAGCTGTTGTAATCCATCTAAACAGGTCTGTTGCCATCATAGGCAGATTGGCAAATTATTGTTCCGTTTATTTATAATACTCTATAACCGGTTCTTTATTTATACAACAGAAATGATAACAATAGACACTGCATTGAGCTGGCTTGCATCATCAACCTAAAAATTTGCTATATTGTATATATTTTCAGATTCACTATTATCTCTGGTCTCAATGAAATAAAAACAACAGTTCTAGACCAGAGTTATTGAAAACATTATTATTCTTCATAAATTTTACAAATGCCCAAAAACAGGCTTACCAGTTACCATGTCATAGTGCCCAGCTCATGTAGGTTTATAATAATATCTGGTAAATGAGAGCAGATGATGCAGACAAAAGGGGCCAGGTTTAGGGCTATCATCCAGGACATTTCATACTCACCCACAGAAAAATATGCCAGGATTCGAACCACTATCCTGGATGGATAGTGTAGAGAATTGAAACTTAAAAACACATTTTGCCAAAACAGTGTGACCTGGCCGTCCTATGGATACTCGACAAATTACAAATAGACAAATCAATAAAACGCCTTAGGCTGGCGCAAACTTACTACCAACCAGCTCGGGTTTGGTACATACTTTGGGTTGACCAGGTTTGCATCCAGTGCATTGTAGAATGTAACACCCCCACTGGCTATTTGACTGCATAGCTTTCACCACACAGAGACTAAAGTTCATGCCAGAATGGATAAGCTTGACTTGCATAGTTTCACTATTAATAGATTATTCTCAGTCCAAGAAAGCCTTAAGTAAATGTGTATAGAGGTTGGTTGGAAAATAATATAGTAGATTGATAAATGACTGATAAAATTTAGTTACCTAATTTACTCCAGTTAGCTATCAGACCCCTTCCTGTTGGTCACTTGTCAAAATCCTAAACTATTCTTGTATATTAAAGCAATTTTTTATATTTAACAAGTACTTAGTACATGTATTCTAATTGAAGTAGTAAACGGTTAGTGGGTGTTGATTTATATTGGCAACCCAAAACATAAAATTCAATCTTGTTATTATTTAGCAAATCATAGTCTGCACATAACAGAAATGAGCAGGGTGTGACGGGTGACATGTCAGTAGAGGGTTGCCCAACCACTGTACCTGTTACATGCCCGTTTCAGTTATAAGATACTGTAACTGTAATTTATATCTTACATATAATTTAATACTGTATGGTAGTTTACACTGTCTGTATGGCACCATATAATAATTATAATTAAACAAATATCACTGGCTATTATCTGTAATCTGTGCGGGGCGGGGGTTCAGGATAAATGTAAGCCGGTTTCTGCTTACAAACCTACTCCCTACTACCTCCAGTTGAATGAAACATCAACCCTTTTATCATGATCAGTGATCCTTGCCGGGTTTGACTGGCCACTGGCTATACAGATGCTACATCTGATCACTTGCATCTTTCTTTTACCAGTTAAACTATAACAGACTCTTACTTCCAGAAGGGGTACATAGACAAAGATTTTAATCCAGTTGTATACCTTTGAACTAGGTTTTATTAGATTTGTAATATATATCTGTGTTGTGAGAACCCTCACACTTGACCAATAATTGTATTTTAGTATTAGTATATAACAAGTAGTTCTTTTACAGAAGATCCTACCTGAAACCCCTATTTTTAAGTAAAATGTTTAACTTTCATAAACAACATTTAAAGCAAGTTCTGCAGAGAGCCTAGTTATTTAAGTATTATATCACTAGAAAAGTACCATAATCATTTTGTATAAAATGGTAAAAAATAAGATTTCTTTAGGCTATGATGGCATAATTGTGCTTGTATGGACTTCCTTAAAGCCAGTGATACTGCTAACACCTATTTTTCAGTTGTTTCTATTTTTGAACACCTCTTGTCTTAATTGTGTGTAGTTTGTAATCTTAATAGGCTTAATAAAAGAAAATAATATTGACATCACATCTATTAATAAGTCAAGTAATTTACACCGGTTGTACAGTTATGTAGTCATATAGTACTTGACAGATCTCCTGGTTAGTTTCATACATTGAATCATTTTAGAAACTTTCAAAGGGCCTTTTACTCATGTGGCGGCAGAGGCGTGTAATTGAACTCTGTCCTGTTTATTAAATTTGTTCCTCATCTCTGATAGTTTCCTTAAATGCCTAGCTTACATTAATTTGAACAACATAGATCTTTTTAGATCTTTCTACATATAAATTCCAAAAATAACTCAAAAAACATGAGTACCGAATACTATTAAAGGTATTGACTTGAAACTCAAACTATATGTTTACCATCAACATCTACACCTGAGGAAACAATCCCCATAACTCTTATAGTTTTGATTTTTGACAGATTTATGCCCCTTTTTAACTTAGAAATCTTGGTTAAAGTTTTTTATAAATTCAAATATCTTGAATACTATCAAAGGTATTCTCTTGAAACTCAAAGTATGTGTCTACCATCAACATCTACACCTGAGGAAACAATTCCCATAACTCTGTTTTGATTTTTGACAGATTTATGCCCCTTTTAAACTTAGAATTTTTGGTAAAAGTTTTTTATAAATTCAAATATCTTATGACTTGAAACTCAAAATATATGTTTACCATCATCATCTACACCTGAGGAAACAATCCCCATAACTCTGTTTCGATTTTTGACCGATTTATATCCCTTTTTAACTAAGAATTTTTGGTAAAAGATTTTATAAGGTCAAATATCTTGAATACTATCAAAAGTACTGACTTGAAACTCAAAGTATGTGTCTACCATCAACATCTACACCTGAGGAAACAATCCCCATAACTCTGTTTTGATTTTTGATAGATTTGTGTCCCTTTTTAACTTTGAATTTTTAGTTAAAGATAGAATACTATGGAACGTATTGACTTGAAAATTAAAATGTATGTTTACTGTCAAAATCTTCACCAATGTTTTTGATTTTTGACATATTTATGCCCCTTTTTATGCCTCCGGGGGAGGCATATTAAAATCGCACCGTCCGTCCGTCCGTCCATCCGTCCGTCCGTCTGTGCGTCTGGACTGTAACTCTGTCATGCATTGAAGGATTTTAAAATAACTTGGCACACATGTCAACGTCAAGACGACGTGTCGCGTGGAAGACCCACATCCCTACCTCAAGGGAAAAAGAAAAAATTGGGGTATAAAGGTTTTGGAATTCTCTATATATGCACACATTAGTGTCCGGACTGTAACTCTGTCATGCATTGAAGGATTTTAAAATAACTTGGCACAAATGTCTAGCACATCAAGACGACGTGTCGCGTGCAAGACCCACATCCCTAGCTCAAAGGTCAAGGTCAAACTTGGAGGGGGGGGGGGGGGGGGGTTGGGGTGGTTTGGGGGGGTTGGGGGGGGGGGGGTTTTTTTTTGTTGGGGGGGGGGGGGTTAGAAAATGAGTTGAAAAAAATTTATAAAACATAAAAAATGTGTGTGGGGCAAGACCCACGTAGCTAAGAAGGTCACACTTAGTTTGAAGGTAATGGAATCCTCTATATATGCAATATGCACACATTCGTGTCCGGACTGTAACTTTGTCATGCATTGAAGGATTTTAAAATAATTTGGCACAAATGTCTAGCACAAGACCTCAAGACCCCATCCACCACAAAGGTCAAGGTCACACATAGAGAGGAATGGAATCCGTATATAGCATACATTTGTGTCTGGACTAAAACCTTTTTTTGTTTTGGAGGATTTTAAAATAACTTGGCACAAAGTCACCCTCAAGCGGATTCGGCAAGGTCCCAAAGGTCAAGGTCAAACTTAGTGTTTAAAGGAATAAAACTGTATGCAGGTCTGGAAGGATTTTAAAATTACATAGCACATTTATTGAGCACATGGAGAGGACACAGACTGGTGGCACCCTTTGGGGCATTCATCACTTGTGAGGGACAGCTCTTGTTAACTTAGAATTTTGTCACAGTTTTTACCAGACTAATATGGATATATTCCTTTCTATATATGCCTATTATGCACACATTCGTGTCCGGACTGTAACTTTGTCATGCAATTTTGAAGGATTTTAAAATGACTCTGGCACAAATGTCAAGTACATCAATTTTTTTTTTTTTTTTTCCCCCTTTTTTCCTCCCGTTGGTTTGCGGAATCAAGAGTAAGGCTTTGAATGCAATGTACATTACAAAGGTCTTGAACAAGTTTCTATCTTTGACCTTAATTCTTATAGACAAACACAATACTCCTGTTCTTAGACAAAAACCCCATTCTAGCTACAAGTTTTTTTTTATAAGGGGGTTTTTTTTTTTGGGGGGGGGGGGTTTTTTTAATTTTACCCGTGATGGACGGGCAGGCCACACTTTGCCCGCTCTCTAAGACAAACAGTTTTCATCTGATCTTCACCAAACCTGGTCAAAGTGTTTGTTGGCATAATATCTCGGACACATTCGATAATCAGCCAAATCGACTCAGGCACTTTTGGATTAAGGCCCTTTATTTATGTAAAATTTACCAAATTCACCTTGTCCGCTCTCAGTCAAACAGTTTTCATCCGATCCTCACCAAACTTGTTCAAAAAGTTTGTTGGCATATTCTCTCATCCAAATTTGATCACCAGCCAAATAGACCCAGGCCCTTGGTTTATGCGAAGTTTGCCAAATTCACATTGTCCGCTCTTTAAGTTGAACAGTTTCCATCCAATCTTCACCAAACTTGCTGAAACTGTTTGTGGGCATAATATCTAGGCCAAATTCGATAACCAGCCAAATCGCCCTGATCCTAGATTATTGCCCTTGAATTATTGAAAAATTATGAAATTAGCCTTCTCAGCTCTATAGCTCAAACGGGTGAATTAGCCTTATTTGCTTTATAGTTCTAGCAGATTTTACAAAACAAATGAACTGCCAGATACTTCCGTCACGGGCGTATTTTGTGACAGTTTGGCACTTTAACTTGTTTTATCATATAAGTACATTATACATACATTGTTTTGTCTCTACAGCCAAATGTGTATAATACAGATGTAGACTATTAAGTCCATGTACATTGTATATACAATGACTGAAACTGTATAGCGCTTTAGATCTGCGGTGCCAACTATTGGCATTTTTTAAAGTGTTTTGAATTGGCGATGTTTTAAATTGGCGGAAATCACATCAACCGTCAAAATTTAACCTTGACCTAGACCAGAGCCTGCTAAAATAAAACCTTGAACTGTCATGAATGTCTCCTTCAGTAGATATTTTGATCGCCGGCGATTACCCTCCATTTTTCATTTTGATATGTCACTGTTAATTGACTTTTCGAATGATATGATTCACTGTGTATTCAATCGATTTAATAGATCTAGTCCAA
This sequence comes from Saxidomus purpurata, assembly GCA_022818135.1. Lineage (NCBI taxonomy): Eukaryota > Metazoa > Mollusca > Bivalvia > Venerida > Veneridae > Saxidomus > Saxidomus purpurata. Next base: position 852 of record JAFMSR010003824.1, on the reverse strand, counting down.
TTATCCTTTGGAAATTGTAACACAACTGCTCGAAAATACAACCTGAGCGAAATTCAAGGCAAAAAATTACACAAACTTAATGGAAGAAAAAGGTGCGTTATACAAACCTTTACTATTATGGTTATCTAGTGTAAAACACATCAGGCCGCTCGGGTCGCCTTAAGCTAAACAAGAAAACAATACATTGTATACCTTTAAACTGCATACAGGGTTAAATTTATCACACATCTTTATGATGAAACAGCTATTTTTTTGTTACAAGCAAATTGTTTTGGCCATTTAGAATAAACATGAATATATGGCAATTATGTGTGTAATTATATTGTATTGTGTTTAAATCTGTTTCAAAATTATTATGCCGGAGAGGTTAAAAAGCAGCTCTCCACCGGTGTTGAGCTAGGCAATGTTCAAATCGACTTAAGGTCCTCTGTTGTCAAACCACTGCACGCACAATGGTTGGTGAATGCTATGCATAAATTATCTCAAAAGAAAAATATTATAATAGAGCCATTTGAGAAGGCCGAACTTCATCAGGATCTTTACATATTTTTTAAAAGATTGCTTCAGGTATCGTTAATAAAGAATAAAGCAAATGCAATTTTGTAATTTCCTATCCCAAAATACCAACTGATTCGCACTTGAAACTCGTTAAGTTGCTTCCTTTTGACTGCATATTGGCGGTTTATAAAAACGGCGGTGATTTAAAATGGCGGTGTTTAGATTTGGCGCTCCTAAGAGTGACCGCCAATATAGCCAAAATAAAACCCCGCCAAAAATAGTACTTATACAGTACATTATACATAAATTGTTTTGTCTCTACAGATAAATGTGTATATTGCAGATGTAGACTAT
>JAFMSR010003823.1:0-11953 GCA_022818135.1 Saxidomus purpurata | reverse complement strand
AAATTTGCTTCAACCGGCTGCACAGGAACTCAGAATATACTTCGTTATTTTAAGGGTAATTTAAAATTTTCGGCGGCCATCTTGTCGGTTTTCATCTTGAATTTCTGCCTTGTGACAGAGAATTTTTGTAAGAAATGGGTTTATCCCATCAGTAGAAATTTTGCTTTCAATTAGGACTATTTTCGCTTTTGGGCGCGAATCAGAAATAAATGGCCCTTGGCTCTTGGACTACTATGATCAAAGTACAGTCTTATATTTGAATAACCAAGATGATCTATGATGGAATTTATTCTGCTTGCCCAACAAGCAGTGGTAACATTATTACACAAATCAATTTCTCACCTATGAGTACATATTTCCGCGCATTTACCAGTGATAAAACTTATCTCACATCGCTTATCTCAATCGCTGCCGGACTATTTATGTTAATTGTAAGCAGACATAAAAAATCGAAAAAGACTATAAAATTGTTATTTTTGAAATAAACATAGGTTGTTAGTATTCATTTTTGGTTAGATCATTTTCTATCCATCTGTAGCAGTTTTGAAGTAAAATTCGAGAAAAGTTGATTTTCATTTTTTCATCCCCATCCTAGTTTTGCACTTATTCCTTTTACTTGTGTGAAAAATGCGATTTAAACGGTGAGAAAATAAATCTACCATGTCCATTGAGTTGTGGATAAAATCCCACCCGAGGTCGAGATACGTCTAAAACGAGGATCCACAACTCATGAACATGTTAGATTCACTTTGTATATATCACAGAGTCCTAAAACCGACACTTTCAAATATACTTCGATACCTGACAATTTTTGTATCTAGCTACCAAAATTTTACCAGTAGAAAGTTGTGGTTCTTTTCTCCGAAACGAAAAGCAAAACTACTAACCCATCAGATAAAATCAATCACAATTTTGAGGTCAGCTGTGTAGGTTACTGACTTGCTACATTTTTTTGACCAACTGTACCATGCTTCCGGACAGATAGTTTGTATTGATTTGTTTAATTGTAAAGTAAGTTATTTTAAATTATGGTCAACTGTATCAATCATTGACACATTAATGAAGTATCAAGATGAAAGGTTTAATCGTGAAATACTGTTGGTGGGCCTCAGAAATATTGTACTTGCACAGTCTGTCACTTCACTTTTCCCCCGACAATGTAGGCATGCTTTTCAGTGACTGGACAAATAAATATGAGATATCTGGTCAAATAGTGCTACATTAAACTGTTGTTGTTGCACCTTCTGGATGGAAATTAAGTGTCCTGTTTGATCAACACCATTTGATTGTAAATATTAAGAAAATATTCACGTTGCTTGAAGGATTACGTCCTGTTTGATAACTGGTTTGCGGTCCCCAACCAGTATGGTAACAGGTAATTCATTATTTTCACTATTTCTCCAGCCAAAACGCAGCAGCTTTTTCCTACAAATAACTTGATAAGGGGAACGAATGTTCTGCCATATACAGCTAAGGTAGGAGTTTGTATTGCTGATTGCCCTAATAACTGACCGATTTGTACACTATCAATTACCCCGTCGACTTAATGCAAGTTCTCGTTTAACTCCTCTGGGTTTTTGTGGCGTGGTATGTTAGGTTTTATCGTTGGCACTGGTTTCCCATATGGCCAACGCTCCCAGAAGAGTTTAGTTATTTTAGGTTTTGGGGATAGTGCAAGATAACAGTCCCAATTCCAGAGACCTCCTGGTTCTTTATCAGCCAGGTTTTCACCCATACATGGAACTTCGGTTTTTAAGTCCCACTGAAAGACTGTTAGTAATTTTAGTTGGTCAGCCCTGGGAATCGAACCACAACCCCGAGATTACAAGTCTCGTGTTTGGCCTATTGAGGTATCCAGGCCACGGACTCAGCGTAGGTCCGTGTCCGGCTGACGTTTCTCCATTTTCCTTGCCAAAAATTCTCAAATACTTTAGATAATCACGGGACCGTCTTGTCGAAATACCCAGAAGCAATAAAGCACAAAGAAAGTTGTAAATATCGCATTGTTCTATCTTTGTGGGCGGTTCTCGTATTTTTCCCATAAGACAGGGTTAACTATTGTATGGATTATCATATAATTGTACTTATTGCTTAATTGGATGCATTTAAACGGGTTTTGTTTTACATAATCCAATCAAATTATGAGTGTCTTGAATCGGCGTTTTTGGACACTTGCTTTGAAGGAAGATGTGTCAACTTTGAACAAGCATAATTGTTAATTGAGGTCGACAACATGGGGTTCGGACCAGTTTAAAGAGAATTTTATTACGGAGGGATCTGTGTCAGGAATTCTTGATAAATTGGTCAGGGGATTAGTTATTTTTAAATACGTAACTAGCGATCAGAAAAAAAAGCCGCAGCTTCTTTTTATGTTAAATTTTGTTTGTTTGAAGAATGATATGGAAAATCTGGGACACAGATCCCCAGACATTATAATTATATACATTTTTCATAAATCTGGTGGTAAAATCGCAAAATGGCTTTGCTATTGCTGTTCACCATTACGAAATTTATCAAATATCATACAATATCAAAGGCAAAAACAAAAAAGTTTTTAACATGGCGAAACGACTTGTTTTAGTCAGACTCTACGGAAGCCGAGAAGGGTCAATAAAAACGAAAAAGAGTAAATAAACGCGTACGTACGAGAATAAAACGCGTATGTACGAGAAATAAAGCGCACGTACGAGATTAAACGCGTACGTACACGAATAAACACGTACGTACGAGAATTAAACGCGAACATACGAGAATTAAACGCGTATGGTACGAGAATTAAACGCGTATGAACGAGAATTAAACGCGTACATATGAAAATTAAACGCGTACATACGAGAATAAAACACGTACGTACTATAACAATACTTCCCGTTGAGGTGTGCACATTCTTAAATCACTAAACGACAACAAGGCTTCTGGTCCAGATGGTCTTAGTTACAGAATTTGAGAAGTTGCTGCCGAACTTTCTAATCCACTCTGAGATCTCTTTAACTACTCTCTTAATCCATGTCAATTACCTTCTTCATGAAAGAAGTAAATGTTACAGCTGTCCATAAAAAAGGAGACAATTCCGTACCCAATAATTATCGACCTATCTCCCTGCTTAACACAGCTGAAAAGGTGTTTGAAAGAATTGTTTTCAAACGCGTGTTTAATCATTTGAGAGATCTTCAGTTTCTTACTCCTGTCCAGTCCGGATTTGTTCCAGGTGATTCCACAGTTAATCAGCTTACCCATATCTATAATACTCTGAGTAATGAATTTGACGATGGCCTCGAAGTTCGTGCTATATTTTTGATGTAAGTAAAGCATTCGATAAAGTTTGGCACAAGGGTATGCTGGCAAAACTTCATTCGGCAGGAATAACAGGACCTTTATTTCTTTGGTTTTCTAACTATCTTTCTGGTAGGCGCCAGCGTGTTGTTCTTCCAGGAGCAGTTTCTCAATGGTGTGAAATCAAAGCTGGTGTTCCTCAGGGTCAATCCTGGGTCCTTTGTTGTTTCTCATTTTCATTAATGATATCGTTACTGATATCAGGTCTTCTATTAATCTCTTTGCTGACGATACAAGTTTGTATGTCGAAGTCCAAGATCCAAACATTGCTGCTAATCAACTCCAAGCTGACATTGATAAGATATCCTCTTGGGCTGCGAAGTGGTTAGTTACATTTAATCCATCTAAGTCTGAATCTCTTGTTGTTTCGAGGAAGCGCAACCGCCCTGTTCACCCCTACCCTTTCTATGCTTGGCCAAAACATTCCAGAAGTCACAGTTCACAAACATCTCGGAGTAAACATTTCTGAAGATGCAAGCTGGCACATTCACATTGAATCTATAGTTGAAAAGGCTTGGAAGAAGGTTCATATCCTACGGAGATTAAAATTCCTGTTAGATTGGAAATCATTGGATGTTATCTATATAACCTTCATCCGACCGGGTCTGGAATACGCTGATATTCTGTGGAGTAATATCACCAAATATGATTCTGATAAACTTGATAAAATCCAAAACGAGTGCGCTCGTATTGTTACCGGAGCAACACGTCTTGTATCTTTAGACCGCCTTGCAATTGAAAGTAACTGGGAATCCCTTTCTGATAGAAGATACAAACACAGAATGACACACTTTTACAAATGTACCATAACCTAGTACCTGACTATCTGTCTTCACTAATTCCACGCCAAAGAAATACTCGATATAACCTCAGAAACGAACATGATGTACCTGGGATCAACTGCAGAACATCATTGTATCTTAAGTCGTTCATTCCAACTGCTATTCGTGAATGGAATTCTCTACCCCTTGAGACTAGACATGTTCAATCACTCCCCTGCTTTCAAAATTCAACTGAATCAGAACAAAACTCGTATGCCTTCTTACTTCTTTTTCTGGCATGAGAAAACTCCAAGTGCTGCATACACGTCTACGTACTAAATGTAGCTCACTCAACTACCACTTACATCTATGTAATATTTCTGCAACACCTCTGTGTACATGTGGACAGGTTGAGTCAAATTACCACTTTTTCTTTGAATGCCATCTTCTCCAAATGATCCGCAATACACTGTTTCGACAGCTTCGGGACTTCGAACTAAGTCTACCCCTACTTCTTTTTGGTGATTCAACCCTCTCAGACCAAGAAAATACATTTATATTTCACCAGGTTCAATGCTTTATACATGACAGCCAAAGATTTACATAATTTATTACGTTTGCGTGAGACGTCTCTTTTCTCTCTCTCTCTCTCTCTCTCTCTCTCTCTCTCTCTCTCTCTCTTCTCTCATCCTTCCTATTACTTTTGCAAAACCTTAAATTTATATAAGTTCTTTTTTCATCCTAAATAGATTTATATATCATTGTATCACCCGAATTTACTTTCAAAATTGTACAGTTCTAGTACAAAAGAAGTCTTGTCAGGGAGAAGAATTTTTATAAGACATGTTGTCTTTCATTCTTATCCTTTTCCATTATGTATATTTGTAATTGTTAAACTGTGTGTATACATTTGTATATATGGGAATAAAATATGTTTAAACTAAACACGTACGTACGAGAATAAAATGCGTACGTACGAGAATAAAACGCGTACTAACGAGAATTAAACGCGTACATACGAGAATTAAACGCGTACGTACGGAAGTACGTATGAGAGTCCGTACGTACGAGAATTAAACGCGTACATACGAGAAATAATAGCGTATATACGAGAAATATTCGCGAACATACGAGAATAAAGCGTGTACCTACGAGAATAAAATGACTTACATATGAAAGAGACACACCAAGGAGAAGTCAAGGTCACATTTCAGAGTCAAATGTCAAAATACTGTATTAGCCAAATGTTCAGATCATTGAATGACTTGCAAAACATATGTTCTTACTATATACTAGCTTAAGGTCATGATATTATATCCCCAAGCCCTTTAGTTAATACTAATTTATTTAAGCTCGATTGCGAAGAAAGCTTGTAGCTTATCAAGTCATTATCGAGTTCGTTTCCTGGAAAAATCAGTACTGGTGTCATATGAGGAGGTACGGTCGTGACCCCAGTGTTTCTCGGCTATCTTGGTTAATCATATAGTTGAGCTTATTGTAATAAGAAATGCCATTTCTTGTGACAAGGCGCGTTTGTGGTGTTCTTTTCATTATGTTCAGTGATAGCTCTAGTTGGGATATATGTACAATAACACAAGTTGAAAATGGCCAATTTTCTCTAAGTCAAGGGCCTCGATGGTTAAAGCCACCGACTTGAAATCATTGTAACCTCTCATAGATTTAGGCACATGGGTTCGAGTCCTGCTACCGACTATGTCGCTTTGTGAGAAAGTTGGCAGTTTCTTACAGAGAACATGGCTCTAGTACTGGATCTTCCTACGAACGATGGCTAGGTAAACTGCCCGCCTGTAAAAATAACCAAAATACGGTTGAAACGGGCGTTAAACTCCACCAACAACAATATACAGGTTCATTTTTTTCACTACAGCTTTCTTAATATTCTATTTTCTAAGAGTATGAACAAGTGATAAAAGTTTTTCTCTCTGATAGTCACTTTAAGCAATAAATAGTGCCAACGTTCGAAACCACTTGAATGAATACACGAAAGGTGAAAATACCCTCGCAACTCCACACTGACGAGAAAAATAAAAGGGAAAATAAATATACATGTATTGGTCACTACACAGACAAATTGAACACTATTGAAACATTCGATATCAGTTTTTAAAACAATTGTTTCATTCCTAACTAGTTCATGAGCACGAATCAAGAACTAATAAACCTTTCTATGGTGGTTTTTAAGTGTTCATGATTTGATAAACTGAATTTAGCAGTGGTTTAACGTCTTAGCTCATCAATACAATAACTGGATATAAATCACAGAGGCACACACTATCAAAAATTAGTGGTTAAAGTCCCAGGATCTCTTTGAATTTCCGGATATTGTAAAATAACTGATAGGATAGTGATAGAACCATGTTCTATTCACTCTAAAACAATGTTGACACATTCATGTCTTTTTGTATTCAAATCGTTTCTTCACGAAAAAAGAGTTGCCAGAAAGTCTTTCCTATTTTTTACAATATCATGGGAAAAATACTGCTTTAATTCGAACATATACATCGATTTAAACAGTTAAGTTAGGACTGTTCTTGGTATAAATAAATGTCATTTACGCTTGTAAGACATCTTTCTTCGTAATATAAGAGTTACTGTCTTGTAATTGTGGTCCTGGGACTTTATGGAAGATACCTTTAATGACACTTTGAAACAGGATTTTTTTCAAATAATTAACAGTATCATACAGCTTCTACTGTACAGTGAAAATATGGGAAAACTCGCGAAATACACCTTAAAACTGTAAACTGTGAGTTTTAAAAATCGTTTTTGTAACTTTCACATATCCTATACCCGGTGTGGCTATACCTTCAAAGCAGTACGTGTTTATTTCTCGTACGTACGCAGTTTAATTCTCGTACGTACGCGTTTAAATCTCGTACGTACGCGTTTTATTATCGTATGTACGCGTTTATTTACTCTTTTTTGTTTTTTATTTGACCCTTCTCGGCTTTCGTAATAATCTATATAAAAGATACAAAATATATGATACAGTTATTGTCTAAATGGGTAATTTAACTCCACTGAGCCGACCCTAAACCGCAACAGAAGTTTCTCTTCTTGTCAACAGTGTTGTTGTTGTTAAAACTGGAGTTAAAGCAAACTCATTCTAAGATCACACTTAGTCATGTGCTAAGAATCTTCACATTGATTGGGTACAACACATTTTTAGACTAAACTTGATGTAAGAGATGGAGATGTGATAAAATACAGGCCAAGTACCTCGTATCATATTCGGTATCTCAATGTATATGACGTCAATGTACAAAAGGAAAGTTTTGGTAGATAGAGCAAAGTTAGATTAAGTAATATACACACTGTATCGGCAAAACGCACTGGCTCCAATTTAACGATACTGCTCCGACTAACGTAACGACAAGGCTCCAACAAAAAATGGCTGATTTAGTAAACAAAACCCAAGTCAGTATAACAGTTTATATATACACCTGTATTTCTTGTGCAAATGTACCGCATCCTTGGTTTTCGCTTTCTTTTTTAAGGATATCAAATATTTACAAGCATAAATTCTTTCATGATGTGAAAGATTTATAAATATTTAGGAAGTATAACCTAGTTTGGATAATTGTGACAGTGACGTAACAGATATATGTGTACACAAAAGTTTACTCGGTAGAGAGGGTTATAGGCTTTAATACATGAATATACGATATAACGATGCGTTGGCGCAGTGGGTAAGGCGCTGGATGTCTACAAATAAAGATTTTAATGACTAGTTCGATCCTCATCGAAGCTTTATATTTTTTAGTCTGGTGTTACCTGCCCCTACCCATACGGTACGGGTCAGGCAAAGCTAAATAATGGCGGCGCCCACACTATCAATTTTTTACATCGAGTTAATAGGGGTTTTTATGTAGGAGTTGATCATTCCAAAACCTTGCAGTATGTGATTTGTCAATACAAACCCAATGTAAATTGCTTATAATATTTGATTGACCAGCAAAATATGACGAGAAATAAACAACAGGAAAAATAGCCGTGTTTTCGGACGTGGTAGATATTCATTGGCATTTCGGATATTTAGTTTGTATACTATAATGTTCGCAGCTGTTCTATATATAGGAATTAAATATGTATGTCTTATTTAAGCAGATCATTCTACCGTGGCACAGTGGGTAAGTCTCCTGCACCCTAATTTTACGGGCGAGGTTCGAATCCCACCGGCGACACTTCTTTCTCCTTCTCCTTTTTTCCTTTTTGTATTTAAATTTGAACATTTTTAGACTCGACTATGTAAAAAAGAAAACCAAAAACCCTAAACATATCCGAAATGTCTTCTTGAAGTAACTTGTCCGAAATATATATAAGTACACTTACTAGTGTTTACAACGTTCACAGATTGAGCATTCAAAAACCTTTCGTCGCTTTAAACTATGGATGAGAACTTTCGATGTCTGTAAGTGAATTTTCTATGTGTACTTATTTGCATGTATCTATATGTATGTACTTTTCTTTGTGAATGAATTGATTCGTGTATAACTGTTTTTCTACACACAGTCACACAGACTAATAGTTTCAGTCATGACAACGAGGTTCAGATCGAAATATCCGTCTCCGAGGGTAACTGTTTTGGCGGGAACGAGGCTCTGCCGAGTTCCCGCAAAACAGTTTCCCGAGGGGACGGATATTTTCATCTGAGCCAAGTGTTTCCATGATGGAAACTTTTTCTTGCATACCGTCTTGCACTTTAAAGAAGATTTCTAATCATGAAAAACAAACGATTTTGCGACGTTGTTTTTAGGAAGTGACGTTACAATGTTTTTATAACGTTACGTCATAAGTAATTCACGAGAGTCGTCTAGCATTGAGGGGTGCCAGACCGATTTTTCCGGCATGGCCAAAATCACCGGAAATACCGATCCGATATGCAAGAAACATGCACACGGAGACAAACAGACAGACACAAACACATGGAGACAGTCACACAGACACATGCACACGGAGACAGTCACACATACACATACACATACACACAGAAACAGTCAGATAGACACATACACACGGAGACAGCCAGCCAGACAGACACATACACACGGAGCCAGCCAGACAGACACATACAACGTAGACAGACGGACAGAAACATGCACCACGGAGACAGTCGGGCAGACACATACACACGGAGACAGCCAGATAGACACATACACACGGAGACAGTCAGACCGATTCGTGCACACGAAGACAGCCAGACAGAAACAGTCAGATAGACACATACACACGGAGACAGCCAGCCAGACAGACACATACACACGGAGCCAGCCAGACAGACACATACAAACGTAGACAGACGGACAGACACATGCACACGGAGTCAGTCAGACAGAAACATACACACGGAGACAGCCAGACAGACACATACACACGAAGACAGTCAGTATGACACATACAAACGGAGTCAGTCAGACAGACATATGCACACGGAGACAATCACACAGACACATACAAACGCAGACAGTCAAACTGACACATACACACGTAGACAGTCAGACTGGACACATACACATGGAGACAGTCAGACTGACACATACACATGGAGACAGCCAGACAGACACAAGCACACGGAGACATCACACAGAAACATACACACGGAGACAGCCAGACAGACAAATACACACGTAGACAGTCAGACAGACACATACACACGAAGACAGACGGACAGACACATGCACACGGAGTCAATCAGACAGAAACATACACACGGAGACAGCCAGACAGACAAATACACACGAAGACAGTCAGTATGACACACACAAACGGAGTCAGTCAGACAGACACATGCACACGGAGACAGTCACACAGAAACATACACACGGAGACAGCCAGACAGACAAATACACACGTAGAAGTGTTTCATGATGGAAACTTTGATTTGCATACCGTCTTGCACTTGAAGATTTCTAATCATGAAAAACAATCGATTTTGCGACGTTGTGTTTAGGAAGTGACGTTACCATGTTTTTATAACGTTACGTCATAAGTAATTCACGAGAGTCGTCTGGCATTGGAGGGTGCCAGACCGATTTTTCCGACATGGCCAAAATCACCGGAAATGCCGATCCGATATGCAAGAAACATGCACACGGAGACAGACAGACAGACACAAACACATGGAGACAGTCAAACAGACACATGCACACGGAGACAGTCACACATACACAGACACACAGAAACAGTCAGATAGACACATACACACGGAGACAGCCAGCCAGACAGACACATACACACGGAGCCAGCCAGACAGACACATACAAACGTAGACAGACGGACTGACACATGCACACGGAGACAGTCGGGCAGACACATACACACGGAGACAGCCAGATAGACACATACACACAGAGACAGTCAGACCGATTCGTGCACACGAAGACAGCCAGACAGACACATACAAACGTAGATAGACGGACAGACACATGCACACAGAAACAGCCAGACAGACACATACACAAGGAGACAGCCAGACAGTCACATACAAACCGAGAGAGCCAGACAAATGCACACGGAGAAAGATGGGCAGACACATGCGCATGGATACAGGCAAGCAGAAAAATGCACACGGAGGCAGCCAGACTATCAAATGCACACGGAGACCGCCAGACAGACACATGCACACGGAGACAGCCAGACAAAAACATGCATAAGAAGACAGCAAGACAGACACATGCACACGGAGACAGTCACACAAAAACATACACACGGAGACAGCTAGACAGACACGTACACACGGAGACAGTCAGACAGACACATACACACGGAGACAGCTGGACCGGATTCGTGCACACGAAGACAGCCAGACAGACACATACACACAGAGACAGCCCGGCAGACACATACACAAGGAGACAGCCAGACAGACACATGCTCATGGAGACAGTCGGGCAGACACATGCACATGGATAAGGGCAAACTGAAAAATGCACACGGAGGCAGCCAGACTAACAAATGCACACGGAGACAGCAAGAAAGACACATGAGCACGGAAATAGTCACACAGAAACATACACACGGAGACAGCCAGACAGACACATACACACGAAGATAGCCAGACAGACACATACAAACGAAGTCAGTCAGACAGACACTTACAAACGAAGTCAGTCAGAAGAAACATACACACGCAGACAGCCAGACACACACACACACACACGAAGACAGTCAGTATGACACATACAAACGGAGTTAGTCAGACAGACATATGCACACGGAGACAATCACACAGACACATACAAACGGAGTACAGTCAAACTGACACATACACACGTAGACAGTCAGACTGACACATACACACGGAGACAGTCAGACTGACACATACACACAGGCGGAGACAGCCAGATGTGACACATGCACACGGAGACAGTCACATAGAAACATACACACGGAGACAGCCAGACAGACACATACAAACGGAGACAGCCAGTAAGAGTCACATACAAACGGGAGTCAGTTTAACAGACACATTCACACAGAGACAATCAGACAGACACATACAAACGGAGACAATCAGACTGACGATACAACGGAGACAGTCAAAGACTGACACATACTCACGGAGACAGCCAGACAGACACATGCACACGGAGGGAGACAGTCACATTGAAACATACACACGGTGACAACCAGACAGACACATACACACGGGAGACAGCCAGTAAGACACATACAAACGGAGTCAATCAGACAGACACATGCACACGGAGGGGGCAATCAGACAGACACCTACAAACGGAGAGGTCAGACTGACACATAGGGCACAGGCAAAGACAGTCACACAGAGACATGCACACGGAGACAGTCACACAGACACATACACACGGAGGCAGGAGACA
>JAFMSR010003822.1:0-11937 GCA_022818135.1 Saxidomus purpurata | reverse complement strand
CATCAGAACGACAAAGAGTTGTTTAATAGAGATAACAACGTTGAAAAGAATGTTATTTCGATTCTAACATGACCAGATATTACAAAATGTGATTAAAATGCAAAGCATTATTGTTTACGCGTATATTAATTTTATTTAACGTCATGCGGCACAATATGACGTCATATTACGGAATATCGGTTCCCATGTTGTTTATGGTATAATTAAACATATTTTTTCTTCTCTTTGTACATGTATATAGAGACAAAATCGTAAGTCATGTTAGAATGAAGTATAACATGCAAAATATGTGTATTATCAGTAACAATTCAATCTTCTATGGCAAATAGATCATTTTCAATGCAACAAATTCTTCATAAACTTTCACAAAACAAAACAGATTACTAAAAATTCTAATTTTTCCGGCAGTTTTCTTGCGGATGAAGGCACAGACTCGGCGGCCGAGGTAGCGGTGCAACAATATATGTCTCTTCTAGTCAACGAGGTTTGTACTATAGTCTCATCTGAAATTGACGAATTATGATAAAATAATCAATTTTATGTAAGAGTTGTTCCAAGTTATGTCCTGACTGCGAGTCAGTAGCAGGAAGTAAACATAATGGCGTTTTTTTGAAAATCAAGACAAATCATGGCAAAAGTATGAGTAATTTTGTGCGGAATGACCTCTTACTAAATAACGTTATTTCTACGGAAAAGGCCGAGTGATATTCCGATTGGTAATTTATAAGACGTACATACTACTTCTATGTATTGTTTGTCAGGTGAACGCTACCAGGCGTTTTCTTAAATGAACATCAAGGTGAAATTCGGTCAGTCATTCATATCTAAATTTATTCTATTATGATTTATTAACTGTATGAGTAGTAAATGTCTATTTCAGATTGATCTTCATTACATTAGTGTTGGAATGGTAGACCCCAGTATAAATATCAGAGTCTATCTATCTGGAGTCATTATAGCTAAGGTATGTAGTTTATATACACTATACACTATATAGACTGTCACTTCAAATTTTAAGCATAAGTCGGCAAAGTTTTTAAAAGTGAAAAGCTTTCAACATTAAGCACAACAAAAACACTGCATTTTCTTTTTCTCTGTCAAGGATGGATTCGGAATATTCACATTACTACTATAGTATATACCCCTTTTTCTGTGTTCCTCGAATCAAGTTAGAATTTTATGTAATAATTAGACAATCAAAACGCAAAAGATGATACATACTTTATACTGTAGGTGTCTGTATTCTATTTTTATCTCAGACTGCGGGAGACGCTGCGTGGTCGACAGCTAGCCAAATAGTGGATGGAGGCAATACATACTTGAATATGTCGGTGATCTTGTACAACGTTGCAACGTGGAGATATTACCAGCCCTTGTCCAACCTACCACAGCACGATCACATGATGGCCTTGTCAATATAAGCCAATAGGAATCACTTGATAATGATTTAGTACCTATGTACATACATTTTGTAGTTAGGCGTACCGTCCCAGCTCTTCTAGGAATACTTTTCAAACAGATCTGAATAAAGCCAGTAATGTTGTCTGTTGAATTTTGTGATCCAAAACGTTTTGCTCATCAACATTTTTCTGCTCTCCCACATGTGGAGGTACTAAAATATCAATCAATTTTAATTAACTTTAACATCAACAAGTCAAATCTTTATTTTTATCTTGACATCCAGAATACATTTTTTATACCAAAAACTTTTTTGACACTTTAAGAAATGCAAAAAATAACAAACGTAAACGGCACCCCATACATCTCTTTTGTGATATCAAGTCATATTAGAATCCAACTGATATCTTTTAAGTTATATATCAGACAATGAACAAAGCTTAACGGATATTATTACTCTTTATTGTTCAGCTGCTTAGTTTACTTTGCATCAGCACTCCAAATCAATGTTTATTTGTTGAAAAGTATATCATTTCATATATAAACAACTCTTTGTTGTTCAGCTACTTGGTTTACTTTGCATCAGTACTCCAAATCGATGTTTATTAGTTGAAAAGTACATAATTTTATAAATAAAAAACTCTTTGTCGTTCAGCTGCTCAATAAATAACATTGAGAACTGTGGCCTTCGTGGTTTATTACTGCGTATCGAAACAACAAATCGTCATTTATTCGGCGATGAACAACGCTAAAACGGATATCATTTCTTCAATAAAGGAATAACAATTTGTAAATCGGTAATCAACTGCTGTTTAAACGTTTTGGTTAAAATTTTCAGCATGATGCCACATAAGATGTAACATTTACAAGACACACTTATGTTGTATACTGAAATAGTTCGGAGTCTGAATCGGAAGTTTATTGGACACCATTTTACTATTTGAAGTCACTTTTTATAAAGCAGAAATGATTTTTATATCAAGATTTTGTCTCAGATATCAAAACTATTGATCGAATTAAATAGTTTGTGAATATTGTTTTTTATTTCAAAACAATTGCATTATTACACAATGTCTGTCACTGCAAATTTGTAATTTACGTAGCCATGCCCTGTATTCATTTATATTAAGTAAACTTCGTAGCTCACCAGGGTGCAATGTGCTTAAGGTGAGCTATTGCGATAGCCAGATGTTTGTATCCTATATTGTCACGTAAACGCGATAGAGGCCAAAAGTTGGCCAGCTTTTCTTTCTTAATGAACTCTACTGGACATGTACGGGTCAAAAAGTAAGTCACCAGGTCAAATAATAGAAAATCATTGGGAATACTCTAGAGGCAACATTTTATTCCCATTCAGTCTGAACGTTGTTCAGAATACTAGAGCTTTGTGAGTGCTCTATAGGTCACATTTTGTACGTTTATAGCTAGAAAGCTATAGTCGAAATGCTTGTCTGTTTGAACATTAATGGGTTAGGTGGAATCGTAAACATGTGAAAAATCTAGCGGCCACATTTTGTAACCAGTGATCATCCTACCTGGTTCAAATTTTGTCTTGATGAAATCTATTTCGAATAATAAACAGTGTCATACGGGGCTAAAAATACTAGGTCACCAGGTCAAATAATAAAAAATCGTTGTATAAATTCCTTGAAACACATGTTGTACCCATTGATCAAACAAAATTTGTTAGAGCTTTTTTATGAGCAACATGTGCGGGTCGATTTGAAATCAGGTCTCGTTGGGTCAAAAACTAGGTCACTAGGTCAAGATTTATTGGCATGAGGCCACAATTTTTCAAAACATTATTGAAATTGGCCATAACGTCGAGTTCGAAACTGGGTTAACTGGGGTCAAAACAACTTAATTATGTGGCGTCACAACCATGTAACCATGTCAAATCATAGGACAACTTTATACACAATATAGGGGGCCACATTTTCAAAATCAGCATTATTATGTCGTGGTACTATATTTCAGGATTGAGTTGGCCGACGTCAGTAGTAGCCCACCTAACACTAACGTTGAGGGAATAGCATTCGTTGGAACAGTTTGCGATTCGATTTATATGGTGAGTACTATCTCTGTTTTCTTAAATCGAATAATCCGAATATTGCTCGGCCTTTTCCACATATCCGTTCCTTATATGCAGAGTATGTAATATCCATTTAACAATTAAAAAAAAAACTTTCCCCTTTTACAGGTGTCCTTTACTGAAGTCACACAAACTTATAAGGCGTTAATGAAAAATAGTTTAAAACTTACCTTTTTTCGCAGATGTCATTTACTGAGGTCACAAAAACTTATAAGGCGTAAATGAAAACTAGTTTAAAACCTCCCTTTTTTCGCAGGTGTCATTAACTGAGGTCACACGAACTTAAAAGGCGTTAATGAAGAATAGTTTAAACCTTATCTTTTTCGCAGATGTCATTTACTGAGGTCACACGAACTTATAAGGCGTTAATGAACAATAGTTTAAAACTCACCTTTTTTCGCAGGTGTAATTTACTGAGGTCACACACAGTTATAAGGCGTTAATGAACAATAGTTTAAAACTCACCTTTTTTCGCAGGTGTAATTTACTGAGGTCACACACAGTTATAAGGCGTTAATGAACAATAGTTTAAAACTCACCTTTTTTCGCAGGTGTAATTTACTGAGGTCACACACAGTTATAAGGCGTTAATGAACAATAGTTTAAACCGTTCCTTTTTCGCAGGTGTAATTTACTGAGGTCACACACACTAATAAGGCGTTAATGAACAATAGTTTAAATCTAACCTTTTACGCAGGTGTAATTTACTGAGGTCACACACACTTATAAGGCGTTAATGTATAATAGTGAAGATCTTACCTTTTTTGCAGGTGTCATTTACTGAGGTCACACACACTTGTAAGGCGTTAATGAACAATAGTTTAGATCTTACCTTTTTTGCAGATGTCATTTACTGAGGTCACACACACTTATAAGGCGTTAATGAACAACAGCTTAAAATTTACCTTTTTTCGCAGGTGTAATTTACTAAGGTCACACACACGAATAAGGCGTTAATGAACAACAGTTTAAAACTTCTACTTTTTACAGATGCCATTAACTGAGGTAACACACACTTATAAGGCGTTAATGAACAATAGTTTAAAACTTCGCCTTTTTTCGCAGGTGTCATTTACTGAGGTCACTCAAACTTATAAGGAGTTAATGAACAAACGTATAAACCTTACCTTTTTCGCAGGTGTAATTTACTGAGGTCACACAAACTTATAAGGCGTTAATGAACAATAGTTTCAAACGTCACCTTTTTTGCAGGTGTCATTTACTGAGGTCACACGCACTTTTAAGGCGTTAATGAAAAATAGTTTCAAACGTCACCTCTTTTACAGGTATCATTTACTGAGGTCACACACACTTATAAGGCGTTAATGAACAATAGTTTCAAACGCCACCATTTTTACAGGTGTCATTTACTGATGTCACACAAACTTATAAGGCGTCAATGAACAATAGTTTCAAACTTACATTTTCATAGGTGTCATTTACTGAGATCACACACTTTTATAAGGCGTTAATGAACAATAGTTTAAATATTAACTTTTTCGCAGGTGTCATTTACTGAGGTCACACACACTTATAAGGCATAAATGAAAAACAGTTTCAAACGTCACCTTTTTTACAGTTGTCATTTACTGAGGTCACACAAACTTAAAAGGCGTTAATGAAAAATAGTTTAAAACATACATTTTTCTCAGGTGTCATTTACTGAGGTCACACGCACTTATAAGGCGTTAATGAAAAATAGTTTAAAACTTACCTTTTTTCGCAGGTGTCATTTACTGAGGTCACAGAAACTTATAAGGCGTTAAATAACAATAGTTTAAAACTTACCTTTTTCGCAGGTGTCATTTACTGAGGTCACACACATTTATAAGGCGTTAATGAACAATAGTTTAAAACTTACCTTTTTCACAGATGTCATTTTACTAAGGTCACACAAACTTATAAGGCGTTAATGAACAATAGTTTAAAACTTACCTTTTTCGCAGGTGTCATTTATTGACGTCACACAAACTTATAAGGCGTTAATGAACAATAGTTTAAAGCTTACATTTTTCGCAGATGTCATTTACTGAGGTCACACAAACTTATAGGCGTTAATGAACAATAGTTTAAAACTTAACTTTTTCGCAGGTGTCATTTACTGAGGTCACACACACTTATAAGGCGTACATGAAAAATAGTTTCAAACGTCATCTTTTTACATGTGTCATTTACTGAGGTCACACAAACTTAAAAGGCGTTTATGAACAATAGTTTAAACCTTACCTTTTTCGCAGGTGTCATTTACTGAGGTCACACGCACTTATAAGGCGTTAATGAACAATAGTTTAAAACTTACCTTTTTCGCAGGTGTCATTTACTGAGGTCATACAAACTTATAAGGCGTTAATGAACAATAGTTTAAAACTAACCTTTTTCGCAGGTGTCATTTACTGAGGTCACACACACTTATAAGGCGTTAATGAACAATAGTTTAAAACTTACCTTTCTCGCAGGTGTCATTTACTGAGGTCACACACACTTATAAGGCGTTAATGAACAATAGTTTAAAACTTACCTTTTTCGCAGATGTCATTTACTGAGGTCACACAAACTTATAAGGCGTTAATGAACAATAGTTTAAAACTTACCTTTTTCGCAGATGTCATTTACTGAGGTCACACACACTTATAAGGCGTTAATGAACAATAGTTTAAAACTTACCTTTTTCGCAGGTGTCATTTACTGAGGTCACACAAACTTATAAGGCGTTAGTGAAAAATAGTTTAAAACTTACCTTTTTCGCAGATGTCATTTACTGAGGTCACACAAACTTATAAGGCGTAAATGAACAATAGTTTAAAACTTACCTTTTTCGCAGATGTCATTTACTGAGGTCACACAAACTTATAAGGCGTTAATGAAAAATAATTTAAAACTTACCTTTTTCGCAGATGTCATTTACTGAGGTCACACACACTTATAAGGCGTTAATGAACAATAGTTTAAAACTTACCTTTTTCGGAGGTGTCATTTAGTGAAGACACACGAGCTTAAAAGGCGTTAATGAACAATAGTTTAAAACTTACCTTTTTCGCGAGTGTCATTTACTGAAGACACACGAGATTAAAAGGCGTTTATGAATAAGAAGTTAAAACTTACCTTTTTCACAGGTGTCATTTGTTGAGGTAGATGGATCACGTGTCTCACTTGTAGCAGCCCACGAATTAGGTCACGGGTTGGGATCTTGGCACGATGGGAACAGCGACTTTGCTTCCTCGTGCTCCCCTTCAGATAACTATATTATGACGTCAGCGTTTTCGCCAACAACCGGGGAGTCATACGCAGAGGCCCAGTGGACATTTTCACAGTGCAGTGTAGACGCGTTTAAGTCTTTTATCAACGGGTATGGTAAACTTTGCTTGAAATATACTATGTTTACACTAGCTCATGGATAATTTATCAATTCCTTCGGTTTAGTCTTTCAACCCCATTTTTCCAGGCAGCGGGCTCGAGAGTGACTCGATAAGCTTTAAGCTTTCTTCGCAAACAAATTAGTATAAACTAAGTACAGGGGTTAAATAAGTTTGCCCTTTCGACCACCGCAGACAGCACCGACCCTTCAATGTCAGTTTACACCAAAGGTTTCAGCAACATACATGTGTATGTACTATCCATCTGAAAACTTATACTTGAGCATTTATTCACACATTTTGCTACCCTGTAACAATCAGCCTATCACATAGTTCAATGACCGCCGCTGATCATGGGATTAATAGGAGTTATAAAATATATGTTTTTTTGACGCTGATTATTAACAGTGGATATTTCAGTGTACATCGCTTTACCTCAGTTTTGATATATTTCAGTGTACATCGCTTTACCTCAGTTTTGATATATTTCAGTGTACATCGATTTACCTCAGTTTGGATTAAATAAGCATTTTAGTCTATACTTATTTATCTTAGCTCAATTGTGACGAAGGCTTGGAGCTTATCGAGTTACTCTCGAGTCCGCTTCCACTGGGGGTAGAACCCGCAACCTCAGAGTTGAGCGGAAGACTACTTAACCTCTACACTCACGCTTCCTAAATAAGAATTTTGATCTAATTTTTCTTCAGAGCATCTTTAATCATCTTTAACAGACACCCATGTAAGTAATACATGTACAATAAATAAAGTAATAATAGTTTAATCTATTCACCTGCAATTTCAAAGTAGGAATGGTCGTGTTCCAATGTGATTTTAGTATCGGCCTTGTGTTGAAAGCTTTTACACAGGTTCATACATGTGGCGATAACAATCAAAAGCAAGCTCATTAAAGGCAAATTTCTGGCTGGATCAAATTATAATGTCTTATTACATGAACTAATTAGGTGTTGTGTTTCCCGAATTGATATATCTTCTTTAACAAGAATACTTTTGTTTTACAGTCTCTCCAACAACTGTATGCTGCAACATGCGTTCGCAGAGTCCGACTATGTGCAAATACAAAGAGAGAAACAACTTCCGGGAAGTGTCTATTCATTAGATCAACAGTGTCAGATGTACAACGGTCAATCCTCGACGTCATGTCGACCTGTAAGTATATGTAAACTTAGAAAGCCTTTTTACGACTCTTCTTCATTGGAAACTTGTGATTAAGCACGTGCTTGACTTAGCACTTGCATTTATGTACCTGTTTTTTATAGACGGACTCCCTAATATCTGTCAAATAGTCAGCCCGGTTAGTCAATCGGTAGAGCACGAAACTTGTAATCTCAAGGTAGCGGGTTCGATTCCAGGGGCTAAAAGTTACTAACAGTCTTTCGGATGAGACTTAAACCGAGGTCCCATGTATGAGTGCTATACACCTGGCATGTGAAAGAGGTGTCTCTGAAATTGGGACGCTTTCTGTATCTTGCACTATCATCCGAAACCTAAAATAAGTAACCTCATCTGGTGGGAAACCGGTACCAACGATAAAATCCTAATATACGATGCTATCTGTCAGACAAAAGCAATGCATTGCAAAGTGTAATAAGAACCTATAGATTGGGTTATATTCGCGTCACGAAAATTTCACGATTTGTGAGCAGACGTCGTGAACAAACCGCGCACAAGTTCTAATACCACTCTGTCTTGTATCAAGTAAATGTGTTTTATGGGTAACTAATTATGTTTCAATCAAGCATAATTCCATGAAGTAAAGAAAGATAATAAAACGATCTGGTCAGTTAGAGTTATGGTTCTTTGTCACTGCACCCTCAAAGTCCTCTACTAATGTATGAAACATCAACACATGCCCTTTAATACTTTTTGAATTAAGCTTGCCCGAAGCTTCATTCGTAATAGGGGATGCTTCAACAAATGGGGTTAGCTAGAGTTATAGTTTCAAGTTTCAGTTGAAATGTTTTCACCCAAGACACTCGCAACAACATCAACGTTAATAGGAAGTACGTTTGACAAAATTTGTTTTGTCAATGATAACTGTATAATTCTAATTCATGCGTAACCTAAAATGACATTTTAAAGAATAAGGCTCGTGTTCTTAGTTGTCTTTGACTTGCATGCTATTACATGACCAGTGAAGTCACATTTTATATTTTTCAACACTAAACTACAGTTGATTGTTACATCAAAACAATAAATATTGCCATTTGCTTTGCAGACGATCAGTGAAGAGGAATGTTACAGCGGATACCCGTGTTCATGGGGACCCTCTTGCTACATATCTTATTTTAGGCTTTATCCTCTTGCTGGTACACCGTGTGGTTCCCCGACTGATAACAAGGTTTGTGTGCCTAACATAATCATTCCAGTAACTGGAATCTTACTCAATCAATTTTCATACACGTACATATTTGTATTTCCTTTTCCAACGGTTAACAAATTGTTTTATTGCACTTTGTCGTCTCAATTCAGCTTTACACGATACAGCAAAACAGTAGTATCTGAGCATAATTAATATAACTATGTGAATATTTTTCTAAACTGCATCATTTTCAATTTCAGTTGTGCTACCGCGGTCTCTGTGACAATCGAACTGTTATTGCAACAATCACAACAACAACGGAATCATCTACAATGTCATCGACAACTATTTCAACGACCTCTTCCACTCCAAAAACCACTAGGTCTACAACATCGCAAACTACTTCAACGACCTCTTCCACTCCATCAACCACTAGTTCTAAATCGCCAACTACTTCAACGACCTCTTCCACTCCATCAACCACTAGAACTACAACATCACCAACTACTTCAACGACCTCTTCCACTCCATTAACCACTAGAACTACAACATCGCCAACTACTTCAACGACCTCTTCCACTCCATCAACCACTAGTTCTACAGCATCGCCAACTACTTCAACGACCTCTTCCACTAAATCAACCACTAGTTCTACAAAATCGCCAACTACTTCAACGACCTCTTCCGCTCCATTAACCACTAGAACTACAACATCGCCAACTACTTCAACGACCTCTACCACTCCATCAACCACTAGTTCTACAGCATCGCCAACTACTTCAACGACCTCTTCCACTCCATTAACCACTAGAACTACAACATCGCCAACTACTTCAACGACCTCTTCCACTCCATCAACCACTAGTTCTACAGCATCGCCAACTACTTCAACGACCTCTTCCACTCCATCAACCACTAGTTCTAAATCGCCAACTACTTCAACGACCTCTTCCACTCCATCAACCACTAGAACTACAACATCACCAACTACTTCAACGACCTCTTCCACTCCATTAACCACTAGAACTACAACATCGCCAACTACTTCAACGACCTCTTCCACTCCATCAACCACTAGTTCTACAACATCGCCAACTACTTCAACGACCTCTTCCACTACATCAACCACTAGTTCTACAACATCGCCAACTACTTCAACGACCTCTTCTTCTCCAGCAACCATTACTACAACATCGCCAACTACTTCAACGACCTCTTCCAGTCCATCAACCACTAGTTCTACAATAACAACTATGTCAACATCCACGTCAGTATCGTCTTCTACGAGCACGACTTCAACTTTTCCAACCACGACGGTATTCACTACAACACCCTGTTCGAATAAAAGGTGTTGCATAAAAATTCCCTGGCAGAAGAAACGTTGTTGTCGGGGACAGGACTGTTGTCAGTACAGCTGGGCAACCGAAACATCATGCTATAGCAACTGTTGCGCTGACTACACTGGACCTGCACCCACACAATCTCCATACTGCAGAACACGTTGTTGCAAGTATAAAGGAAGGGGGAAAAATCGAACAAAGATTTGTTGCACAGGAAATGACTGTTGCAGGCAGAATTGGGGTAATAAGTACAGCTGTTGTCGCTATTGTCCAAATGAAAATGGGAATTAAACAGCGACTGCTCAAGGAACCAATACAACAACAGAGGCGTGATACATGGGGAAATGTTGCGGAAAGATACGGAAAGGATGGACACTTAAAAGCGTTTTCTAAAAAGGAAAGAAGTGTTGCAGCTACTCCCGGGGGAAAGATTCGAACTGCTGCAGAACAGGCGGATAAATGTGACTGTGCTAGATGAGAAACTATTTTCTTTTCATAAAGTAAAAGAGCATTAATTTTGTTCTTAATCATTTTTAAAAAAAGCAAATAACTGCTATATTACTGCTATGTTTCAAAACTGGATTATAATAAATTTAAAATTCAAAGTAAAAGTATGTTTAATGAGAATGTATTGTTCTGTTTTATCACACTTTCACTAATGAATGCCTCGTGCGTTTCACTAGAGTGTTGCTTAGTTACGCTTATTATCCTTCTCCACAGATAATGTTTTTGTAATGACGTCACATGTGTTAGCAAAAATGTTTCATTTTCATCATCACAGTCAAAACTTCAACAATTGGACTTAAGTATCACTTCCAACTCATTTCAGCTTCGAAATTTCCTTGCCAATTTTTATAAATGCTGTTAACTACTATATAGTGCTCAACATACATACAGTGGCATAACGTTTGAAAGAAAAAGTTAACATAGAATGGTAATATTAGGCAAGAGGGATTTTCTCCTTTCCTTTCCAATTCGTCATGCAAATTTATTTTTTAATATGGCATGCCTACAAAATATTAGCGTCACCACCAGGCTAGGTAATAATAAATTTCACTAAAGTACTTTCAACAGGGTTCGATCCTCTTATAATTTTAGCAGCAAAGGGAGGGAATTTGTAAGAAATAAATGGGCAGAAAATCACAAAATTATGTAAGGACTGAATGCCAATTTAACACATTATTTATGCGAGCTGATAAAATTTAATGCATGTAACTTTTTGCTTACTTTAGAAAAAACACGATAGCCATAACCCATATTTACTGTAATGACAATATTTTTTTGTTAAACTAAACTGTGCTGTGTAAATAAGTTTAGGATGGAACATGAAATGTACCTGACAACCTTCCACAAATGGAAATGACATGTCTTTTGCATGCCCGATGATATCACTTTTTTCAGTTTGTTTGAAAAACATCGATATGGGACAATTAT